>LPNX010347946.1:294940-309082 GCA_001517045.1 Pseudotsuga menziesii
ATCTATTACGCCGATTGCATGCGAAATCCCATCCTTACAGATAGCTATTCATGTGCTACCTGACACGACTGAGCTTGAGGAACGGTTGCTCCATTTAGAACACCTTGATGAACAATGTAGAGATGCGTTGACTGCAAATCAGGCTCATAAGAATAGGGTTAAATCTCAATACGATAAAACGGTCAAACCTAGGGTTTTCTCTGAAGGGGAACTTGTCTTGCTCTGGGACCAAGATAAAGAGCCTCTGGGGGCAGGAAAATTCAAGGCTATGTGGTTAGGACCCTATGTCGTGTCTAAAGTTTTGAGTAAAGGCGCATATGAATTAGTGGATTATGATGGGAATAAGCTACCTGAGCCTAGAAATGGGCTCTACCTGAAGAAGTACTACGCCTACGCTTAGCACTTTTTCTTGTATATTAGTGTATGTATTTTTATGTACATTAGGTCGTCAGTTTTGTTTTTTATACTATCTGTTGGTTGTTGCAGATGTCTTCCGAGATGTATGTAGGTTTCGCTGATGGCGCCAGCCGTCACACTTGTAACCTGGCTTCGGCAGCATGGGTTATCTACTCTCCCTCAGGACAGCTTGTTGCCGCGGGAGGCGCTTGTCTAGGTCCTGCTTCTAATAATGTTGCTGAGTATAGGGCTGTAATTGAGCTCCTGTAGGATGCTTTGTCACGAGGCATCACCCAGCTTGAAGTTCGTTTGGATTCTCAGTTGGTTGTTTCCCAGCTCAATCGAGCTTATCAGGTGCGTAATCCTACATTGTTACGTCAGTTTATGCAAATTCGTTTATTGGAAAGACATTTTGAAGTTATTACTTTCAATCACATTCCACGAAACCAAAATTCATTAACTGATGCATATGCTAATTATATTTTGGACTGACATCTCACACACATTTTATAAAATATACAGCAAACATATAAGAAACATTTGTAAATAAGCTGACAACCAAACACAAATATATATATATATATATATATATATATCTGTCATAGATAGATCGAGTCTGATCCGTAGATCCCGTCATGTACAAATATACAAAAATGTGGATCATCATCCATCAAAATGCCCTAGAACTAAGCCTGCCCGCCATGGCCACTGGGACCTCCTTGGTCCCCGTGATCTCTATGCCCCCTGGCTTCCTCAGCCTCCTCGGCTTCGGCATCCTCCACCGCATCTTTGTATACAAGTACTGCCCTAGCTACCTGTCTGAAAAGACGTAGCCAGGCCGGTGGAACCCCAACTACAAACTCCTGCATAGCTACAGGGAGATGCTCTATCTGTATCGTAGGTACTCGCTCGGTCAGCCTGCCTAGCTTCATCTCGAGTCCTCTGATCAATCCTGGGTCTCCCCCTGCAACAGGACGTACAAAGGTACGTGGGTGCCCTTCAGGGCAGACTGGTCCAATATCTGCATTTTGACACATAAATAGGGTTTAGACTTGTGCATATGTATATATCCTATCATTTGAAAATTCATAAAAATTTGATAATGATAAAAAATAAAAAAATTACTTACCCATCTCTCCCCATGCTCCTCCTGGAGGGAGGACAAGGTCGGGATCACCTCGGAAATCTAACCCGACGTATGGAAACTGCTCCAATGCCGGCACCTGCCGTTCCCACCATGTATAGAAGTCATCATCATACATGCTATGTACTACGTCCCCTCCTCCTTGACGGAGGAAGATATCTCCCCATCAGCTCAGCCTCGGCTGCCATGGATGACGGACCTGTAATGGTATAGCAGGGCTCATAGCTGGCACTCTCTCAAAGAAGAATGCTACCAGTATACTTGCATAGCCGAAGTTCTTGAGTCTTCCCCTCTTACAGTCGGATAATTGCCTCTTCATGATGGGGGCAATTCCCGTACACCAATCAAAGAGAGTACCTCTAAAGCAGTCCACTGCCACTCTCATCTGAGTCCTGGTGGCCATGTGTAACCCTGCTGACCCTGAAAGTCTCACAATAGTACTGGCCAATACCTTAAGTGTAAGATCCTGAATATCTGCAATGAGAACGCTGATGCCTTTCTTTTGAGTACCTGGTCTGCAGAATACATCGACATAGTTCTGGACACTCGAGGGGTCTCCACCCCTGCCAGTGCCTTCTAGGTTCACCGGTGCTCCCCGTTGTGACAACCCGGTTATGAAGTAGATTTCTTGTACGGTAAGCTCCAAAGTCTCACCTTGGATATTGAACATCCACAGGTCATGGTTCCAGTAATTGACCAAGAACTTTAATATGCAGACATTGGCCCGCATGGGCGATGTGCAAAATAACTTGAGCAGCCCACTAGTCCTCAATGCTTGGACAGTAGGCGGGCTTTGGAGAGCCGCTTGATCCATCATTTCATGTTCCCTCTCTCTCCACTCCAGCACCATATTTTTCCTGACAAAAACACATAATTTGATTCAGTATTCCATCATAAAATTTTAAAAATTTTGCATATTTTTAAAGCTTTTCCCTATTGCGCAGCATTCGCGAATGTCCATTGGGACAAGTCGCGAGTCATTCGCGACTTTCCTGTTGAGCAACTCGCGAATGAAACGCGCATTCACGACTTTCATGCCTTGCAACCCGTGAATGCATTTTGCCATAATTTAGGTTGATGAAAAATACTGAATTCACCATTAATTTCAAAATTTGTTTGGATCAAATTAAAGAGCTTAGGGTGTAGATTTACCTGAAGTTGACGGTTTCTGATTCTGACGGTCTAATTGTCCACGGCGATCGATCAAAGATAGAGGGTAAACTTTCCTTTTTGGTTCAAAAAGTGCAAATGGTATGAAATGTTTTAATTTTCAAACTATTTATAGAAATAATATTTCGTAAAGTGGGTCTTTTTATATAGTTTGAAATGTCAATTGACTAATATCACCCTCTTTGTGCCTTGGAACAGGTTTACCAACTTTTACAAAGTGTTGATGCTTCTATAGGGTGGTTTTTGCTTTTTCCAACATATGTTGGCATTTTATCACTCCACATTAACCTTAGTAATCAACATTTTGCCACGGACTATGGTATTTTAAGCCATTAGTCCCTTGTCTCTACCATTGTTCTTCCGTGGCTAGGATCCCTTTTCATGAGTATCATCCTTATATGCCATTGCCATCCTTTGGTACTCATTCCGTCACTGTTTCAGGCCCAGGGGTTTTCTCATAGCTATTTTTCACGCCAAATAGAGCTACTTATGAATCTCTTTTTACAAGCTATCCCTTTATAGGACTCCCCAACCTTATGGAGTTTCTTTAGGCCCAGGTCTGACTCCTTCAAAACAGACTTGACTGCCGAGTTATCTCGTCCGTTCAAGCTCGTTAAGAATATGTGAACGGGCATCCGCATTGGTGGTAGGTTATCTCTTTCTCGGACCATGCGGAATAATACGAGAAAGGATCACTCTCTTTTCTTCGGAATTGAGAAGAGTATTCTCAGGTATAGGTTTATCACTTTTCCGGACCTGAGGGACTAAATTTACGGAAAAGGAACACCCGGTTTGAGCTTAGTTTTATCTTTTTCGTGCTCTGGACCCAAACATGAAAAAGATTTCGAGTGTACTTTGTGTCTTTGTCATGCTCGTTAAACACTCAAGAACAAAGCAACGAGTTTATTGTTGTAAGTCCCATTTCTCGTAACCAAATGGATCTTTCCGAGTGATCTTGCTTTCCTTCACACTCGTAAAACTCAAGCTATTTTATGTTGTTTTGGAAGGAGCGTTGGGTAGGTGGTAATTTAACCTTTTTCGGGCCTTCCCGACTAAGTACGAAAAAGGTTCACCTTTTCTTCTTCGAAAGTTAAGAGAGTTCTTCTGTGGTTTGTTTTATACTTTTTCGGCCTCAGGAGACTAAATTGGACGAAAAAGGACCCCCTGGAGTCTTCTTTGGCATTTTCAGAATCTCTAAATGTGAAAATACCGCATGAGCATGTACTAGTTCGGGCTCATTAAATCCACGGATCAGTGTATCAAGCATTATTTTCCCATCTCTTCAAGCTTGTTAAAAAATGAAGAGGGAACCGAGTTTACTTTCCTGGACTCGTTAAAACTTAACAGGGAAGGTAAGGAAGAAGTTTTCTCTTGTTTTCAGTAATGGCAGCATGTCATCCTTGAGCATAACACTCTTTGCTTTCTGATATCCATGTTTCAGTATACACTTGTGTTTATCTATCACTTTGAGTTTTGACTCCTCCTCTTGTCCATTATACCTGGGGAATCTGATCATGTCTCCTACATGACAGATAAGTCTAGTTGTTCTATATATCCGTTGTATGCTGCCTTGGGTCATCTCTGTGTTGTGCTCACTGTTCAAGGACTATACTCAATGTCTGACCTATCACCTGATTCCATCACTGTTATATCTGTTATCCATTTTCTTGTGTTTCCCTTCTTTTGCCCAATTCCTAGTCACTCGTGTGATCCGTTGGAGGATACATTGCCTTCCTTATCACAGTATGGTTCCGTTTCAGCACCTCCTGATGACGACGACCTAGAGTTTTGACGATAGTACCTTTGGATTCACTTTCATCATTGGTGAACTCCTTTGCTTCAGTTGTCAATTATCACTTATTGGTTGACAAACTATTGAATCCTCTCCATGTTCGACTTCAGCTTACCCTTATTCACATGGCTTGGATTGTACTGGTTCTTTGGGATCATTTATGAAGACCTTAGTCCCTCATTTTTGGGCTAAGTTGCGCAAGACCATGTTCTATTATGATATCTAGCTCCCAGATCTTTGAAGACTCATCATTATTGTATGGTAACTTTGATCCACCTTTGTAATATACGTGGTTTCTACCCGTATCATATGATGTAATCAAATATTGTAAAGGAGCTACTGTTCCAGTAAATTGAACATAGCATCCTCAGATGTAACTTTGTATACCACATCATTATGTATTTGTTTCAGGTACTCTCTCTACTCCATTGGATTTCTGAGTTTCTCCAGAGTTAAAGATTATAATGTATTTCGGCCATCGTTTCCCTCTGACCTCACACATTAGGGGGCATCTGTTATACACCTAAGTGGCACCTCTCCGTCCGAGTGCTGATATCCCTCATGTCGGCACACAAAAGGACACTTATGGATAGAGGTTTGCCCTTAACACTATAGCTTGGCTTGTCATGAAATACATTCTACCTTCATCCAGCTAGTTACTTTGCCATTTTGCCATGTTAGGATGTATTCGTGACTCTCATTATAGCCAACTCGCGCATCATTCGCGAGTCTCCCTTACAGCAAGTCGCGAATCCTTGTATTCGCGGGTTGCGCTTATACAGAGTCGCGAGTCATTCGCGGGTTGCTCTACTACATACCCGCGAATGTGTCTCTTAACATGAAAACATAAAAACACGCGCTAATGGGAGTTTAGTTAAGTAATTTTACTTAATCTCCCTAACTGCTACAACCTCCCTAACCTTCGAGAACTGCCTTATTTAACCCATATAAATACAGGCCTTGGGGAAGGTTGTAGATACTTACACTTTGGAGCAAAGTTATTCTGGTGGATTGTTCATAGAATTCTTTGGAGCAGTGAAACTCAGAATCCTTTGGTGACAGAGGAGTCCTTGTCTCATACATTTGGTTGTACTCAGAACTTTCTCATTATTGATAATAAAGAGATTACTTCTTCCACATGTGTCTCATATATCTTGGTTTGATAATTGTTTATGCTTCAGTATTTCATATCTGATTTATCTAACCTGTTAATATATATATATGAACCATTCTATATCTGGAAGATTGTCTCTGAATATGTGAAAGAGGAGTGAGCCTTGAAGACTTTGGAAGTGGAGCAGATCGGAAGAGGACTAGCAAGGATCGAACTTCGTTTAACAAGTAAGTTCTTCTAACCCTCCTATTTCCTATTCTGCACTTTAGAAGTCAATTGTATGCAAGTGTTTGAGTATGTTGGTAACCCCCGACCTACAATTATTAGGTGCATAATCCCTTACAACAGAACCCCTTAGGGAAAATATTTGCTTCCCAAATTCCAGATCAATCGTGTCTCTTACCTTATTTGCTTCAACTGCTAGAGTCTTGAACCAGGCCTTCCACTTCTCCATTGTTGAAACATAGTGGGTTGCATCTACATGGAAAGTGGTGTTTTCCTTCTCACATTGCCAAAGATACTTCCTCAAACCCCAAATCTCCCCTGCCACACTAAGGATGTGTCATGGGGCCAACAAAGATTGCAACAAAGAATATCAAATGAAAAAACCATGACAAGAAATCCCCTATATAACAATCACCATTAACGCTCTCAAGGCCGACCACCATCACAAAAATCCTCCAAGACTAGCTAGGGTGTTGTTATAGATGGGATCTAGTGATATCGACTTGCGGGGTCGCACCAGATTGCTTTATTTCTGATGGAAGTAGTTCAATATGTTTTAATTTGAGAAGTTAACAAAGATCAAGACAATCCTCTGACTACCATCAATGTTAAATGATAGGACATGATTCCGATCAACTTTGATAAGTTCAAATATACCTTTGTCACTCTTTCAATATTGTCACTCCTTTGAATTCTACTTATTGAAAGATCCAAACTAAAGCAGTTGTATAACTATTATTGGTCATCCTTCTTGTATGCCTCTCCAATCTCTTCGTTGTCAACAAGGAATAGATTATCCACAATCACGTGACATAAATATCATGTATTTTTGCATAGTCTTCACTCAAAATTATCACAAGCAAATGACCAAAATTTTGACATGCAAGAACAACAACTCTGTGAATGGCTAGTTTTAATACCTTCTACAACGTTATAATTTTGAATATTATAGGAAATCTAAACTCATGCAATCAGATATAAAATGAATACTTACCACCAACTTTTAAGAGCTTTTGAATTGAATTGGGTAGGAGTATCAATTTCCCTTACTGTTTTCTTATATAATGGGTGATGCATGTGGACCATCACTCTTTTAAGAAGACAAGAGATTGTCCATGAGGAACATTTAATTGCATGGCTCATGCCACGAACACAAAGCACGTTAATACTAAGGCTGCTCTAAGCATATGTCTTCTTGAAACACTGTCTGTATCTCCATGTTACATAGAGACACATTTGTCCCTTATACATAGATATTACATTCAATTACTTGTAAGTTTCATCACAAAAATGCATTTAAACACCTAAATCTATTGCTAGTTGGAGTGACAATGCTAACACCAAATCTGCCACATTTGGAGACCCACTACACAACACATCATATTCTTTTTTTAAATGTGGTTCACCATTTGTTAGAGAGCTACTCCACTTAAATGCCAACACCAGTTATTCCAACACGAGAATCAAGATATGGCCATATTACACAATCCATGCATTTATTACAAAGGACTCAACAAGAGCAACATGTCACTTACAAGAATTTAAACTGGGTGGGGAGAGAAACAATCATTCCTCCCAACCACCGAAGCTACATTCAATAGACACAACACATTGGATTCTTGTTCCATGCACTTGGCACCAAAAATTTGTTCCTTGTTCCTCAATATGAACAGACCTAACAACTATCATAAATCCCTCAATATATGTGGACATGTGTCATGCTCTACAACCCATGCATCATGTGATAGGAGTTTTTTTGACACGTATATAAAAAATATAAAACACTCGTGTTACATATATGAGATATAAAATGCAGAGTACATGTTTGTTTTCAACTTGAAAGTGGTTCTAATATGCGATGCACTCAATCAATTTATTTTGAATGTTTTACCTCCCCTCGCACATTAATAATTAGAACAAAGTATAAATACAACATTTTTGCTAAAGATGTAGTTCTTAATGTTGATGTATTTGTAACTTCAGAATGTATTCACTTGTATATTTCTTATTGTATTTCATTGTACCTCGACGGAGATGTTTGTTCCTCCGATCGGGAGAGTCATTAATATAATAAATTCATGTAAAGTCATTGAGGTTAACCCTCTGTTGTAAGTCGGGGCAATAGTCCCCATATTTGAGTTGTATTAGGGTTATTAGACTCTCCTAGAGAAGTCGGCCCTATAGAGTAAATGTCAAGTGGAAAACAAGTGTAAATAAAGAGTGAGACTCTCTATTTGGAACACACACTCACTCAACAATAGGGCATGAGTGAGAGAGGAGTAGCTCGCACAAGTGAGAGAGAGAGCAAATGTCAGAGATCATCTTTATAGTTTTGGGTTTTACTTTTGCTATTGGTGCTCATTCTATCTCTGAGGAAGTTTCAGGGTTTTCTCCTTTATGGTTTCCCCGAGGAAAATTCTTTGTGTCTCTTGTCTCTTGTGATTATTGTTGTGCATTTTATTCTCTTAGATAATATCCTATATCATATTGATTAAATGATAAAAATCTAAAATGGTATCAGAGCCTCTCTGAAAGAAGGCATTGTGCAGCTGTGAGAACTAGGGCTTCGTAGTTGAAGGTGTTCTCTCCACATATCATCAAGCAAGGAGGGATAGGCTAACTCGCCTCACTAGGGTGCATATATTGGTGGTATCCATTTCTAAATCAGAGAAGTTTCACTATACAATCGAAATACAATTGCAATGACACCTAATGGAAATTAGGGTTTCATGCCTGAAAACCCTAGAAGACTGAATTTAGTAATGCTAGCACTTTCGCTATAACGCGAGATTGGAGAAGGCTCATAATTCGAAATTTTTACAGGCCAAAGAAAAATTTGTGTTGTAAATTGTGTAAAATTTTCAGCCTTAGTTTCGCTATAATTCATGAGATATGGTTCCTCCAAATCAGGGTTCCAGCCTCCTCGAGAATACAGTCATAAACAATTGACCTAGGGAGATTTTATATATCTCGGGATAGGAAGGTCCAAACAAAATTTCGCAAGAAGTTATAGGTAGGGAACATACTGTAGTTTCTATGGTACATTTTTTTATACCCATAATGTGAAACAGTGACACGTGGAAGTCCGTACAAGTTTGCTATGCTGAACAGTCCCCAAAACAGACACCTTGGGAAACTCAACATAAGTCCCACTTGGAGAATCCATTTCTATTCTAACATGTGGGGTTGGAAATAAGAATTATCAAGTTATGACACTAAGAAGTTTCAAACCTTAAGGTCTGAAACTTCATATATACAGCAGAAGCAATATCAGTCATTTCTGCAGAAGAAATTGGAAAACTAGGGCTTCCCTCCACTATTTTCAGAAAAGGAGTACATTGCACAGATCACCTTGAAGATTATCATCTTTCTATCTAATCAGAAGTTTGAAATTCCAAGTTTTGAAAAATAGGGTTTCTCTAACAAACCCTAGTTCAGCCAGCTCTAGAACCAGGACGGACACCTCAAATCGGTAAGATCTAAATTTTTGCTATTTACATTTGAGATTCTCATTTCAGAAAGACTAATCACACCAGCTTGATGACAAGCTTGGTGAATCTGAAAACTTCCAAGCATAGAAGTATATGACCTCTGTCATCCTTGAAGAAATTGACTTGGATCAGTATTTTAGTAAGGAATTTCTAAGAGCCAGAGGGAGATGAGGCTAATACTAGAGCCAAGAGAATCATTGCAGATTCTATTAAAGATAATCTCATCCCTCATGTGTCATCCTTGAAGACACCAAAAGGAAGTGTTCGATGCTATGATGAAGCAATCGAAGAAGAATAAGATATTGTTATAACCGCATTGAATGGCCTCCCAAGATCATGGGATTCATTCATTCGAGGAATGTGTGCCAGAAGGAAGTGATTACCTTCAACAGATTTTGGGAATAGTGCACACAAGAAGAAGCTCAACTCATAATAAGAGAAGAGAAGAAACTGAAGATCAAGCTCTCATGATTCAAAGAAGATCCCTCAAGCGATGAGGAATATGAAGGACTCAATTCTTGAAGAACCTCTTATCCATCTTAGCATTTGGATAATAAATGATGTTGTTATGAATGAAGAAGATGATGAAGTTGAAGGCTCAAGAAGGAGTCTACCCACGAAACAAATAAAGATAAGTATTCAATTGTCATTTCATGATATTGTTTGTTTATGCATTTGTTTATATTCAGTTGATGTGTTATGCATGTTTGAGTATTTGCATTTATACTATTGAATTGCACATTATGGGTAAAAGTGAATGGAGATTCCATTACTATTTATCTATATTGAAACCTCTTTGCTGTAATATTAGGAGTAGTACACACTCTTAATAACATTAGGGTAGAATGCATCTAGAATTTATTGTATGTATACATTATATGGATGAATGTTGTAGCATTGGCTAAAATAGTCACATGGATATGTGACATATATTTGTCACTACTAATATGTTTTGGAAATGATCATATGGTTCTAATCATGCAAATGAACTTGACTTGTAGATCATGCCAAAGAATAAGTAACGATATTTCAGAAGAGGAACCTGAAGCTTCTCGGGTCAAAGACACCATGGCGAAAGAAAGAGCTTCAGAAGAATATAAAGAGAACAGTAGATCCACCTCAAGAGATGAATACCACCTTGGACATGGGAAATAATCCAAGATGAAGAATAGTATGATGATACTTCCAAAGAAAGAAAGAGGCCTCAAACACACTCTAGTTATGTGACACTGTTGAGCGACATCATTGATGCAGAGCCTTACAGCTATGAAGAAGTAGACAAGAAGAAAGGGAAGGAGACTATGATCAAAGAGTACCAGTTCAAGAAGAATGATGTCTAGGAGGCGGTGGTGAGACCAGAAGGGAAGTCCATAGTGTCTTCCATATGGATCTACAAGATCCAATGTGCAGTAGATGGAAACATTGTGGGATACAAGGCAAAATTCGTAGCATGAGCCTTCTCATAGAGAAAGGCATAGACTACATTTGCACCAATGGAGAGTCAAGTATATGTAGAGCATCCACTAGGATTTGAGACACATGACATGAAGACTCATGTGTGCAAATTAAAGAAGGCATTGTACAATCTCATAGATGGGTGCAAGAAGAAATTTTCAACAAAGTTCAAGATAGAGGATCTTGGTATCTAGTATTCCTAGATGGATACATAGAATATTAGTAGCAGAGGAAGCTACTTGTCACTCCATTGCATAATGTTTCAATACATAGAGTATGAAAGGCAGAGGGAGAATGATGGTCCACTTCAAAAGGAGTGACTACAGAAGATCCTCAGGTTCGACATGGTATGCCAGGATGGACAACTTACTGATGGATCTTGGCTTTACTGAGAGTAAAGTGGATTCCAACCTTTAATTCAAGGTTGAAGACAAAAGACCAGTGATGCTCCTATTATATGTCAATGAGTTGTTCCTGATAGGAAAAGAGGAACTCATTAAAGTTGCAAGAAGGAGACTTGCTGTTGAGTTCGAGATGAAGGACTTCGGTATGATGCACTACTTTCTAAGCATGGAGGTGTGGCGGAGTACAGATGGAATCTTCCTTGGACTAGGGAAGTATGCAGCGGAGATCTTGAAGAGGTTCGGGATGATGGACTGCAAGGCCATGGCCACACCTATGGCATCGAACCTGAATCTATTGAGTGATGCTTCATTAGAGTCGGTTGATGCCACGATGTATCGTCAGATGATTTCTTCATTGATGTGCCTGACGAATACAAGACCAAACACATGCTTCGTTGTGAACGACGTAAGCCAGTTCCTGACGGATTTGAGACATGCTCACCTGGTTGCAAAGCATGCAGTGGAGTACCTAAATGGTATAGTTGAGTATGGGCTCAAGTATGATACGAATCAAAAGACTAACCTGCATCGTTATGTTGATTCGGATTAGTAGCGCCACTGAGAAGAAGAGCACCTTGGGTTGCTTATTTAGTTTAAGATCCAGCATGGGCTACTGGTTTGGCAAGATGCAATCCTGCATGGCGCTGAGTACAACTGAGGTAAAATATGTTACCACTTTCTCGGCTAGTTGTGAGGTAGTATGTTTCTTTTGAAAGCTACTATTTGATTTGATTGATCTGACTTGCATTTTGTGTATGATGCAGAGAGGAGCAGTGAATCCCCAGTATGTGATCCAAATCGAGATCTCTCGAAAGAGGGAGTGATGAGTTCTAGCATAACTAGTGAGACAGGTTGTCTGAGCATAAAATCTTGGAGAAGCTCATAGGTTTCGTAGACATAATTAGTCATGTAGGTTGTCCTCAGATGTAATCAGTCCTGACGAAGCTCGCAGGTGATCCTTGGACGTAATCAACCCTGATGTGATTCTATGCTAGAAATAACCATAGTGAAGTTTGAGTACTTCAGATAGAAGCTTGGTGTTCTTCAAATCGAGGTTCCCTCCAAGGGGAAGTGATGAGTCTGGAAGATGCAGATACACATAAGTCTTTTCGACATGGTGGAAGGCTAGGACTCCCATGGTCGGATGTAAGTGCAGAGCCCTTCCGACATGGTGGCATTCTGGGCCTCCCATGATCGACTATAAGTGCAGTGCCTTTTCCACATGGTGGTAGGGTAAGCCTCTCATGGTCGGATGTAAGTGCAGATCCTTTCCAACATGGTGGCAGGCTGGGCCTCCCATGATCAGATGTAAGTGTAGTACCTTTCCGACATGGTGGCAGGCTAGGCCTCCCATGGTCGGATGTAAGTGTAGAGCCTTTCTGACATGGTGGCATGCTAGGCCTCCCATGATCGGATGTAAGTGCAATGCCTTTCTGACATGATGGTAGGCTGGGCCTCCCATGATAGGATGTAAGTGAAGTGCCTTTCCAACATGGTGGTAGGCTGGGCCTCCCATCGTCGGATGTAAGTGCAAAGCCTCTTCGACATGGTGGCAGGTTGGGCCTCCCATGATCAGATGTAAGTGCAGTTCATTTCCGACATGGTGGAAGGATGGGCCTCCCATGGTCGGATGTAAGTGCAGATCCTTTCCGACATGGTGGCAGGCTGGGCCTCCCATGGTCGGATGTAAGTGCAGAGCCTTTCTGACATGGTGGCAGGCTAAGCCTCCCATATTCGGATGTAAGTGCAGAGCCTTTCCGACATGGTGGCAGGCTGGGCCTCCCATGGTCGGATGTAAATGCAGAGCCTTTTTGACATGGTGGCAGCTTGGTCCTCCCATGGTCAGATGTAAGTGCAGAGCCTTTCTGACATGGTGGCAGGTTGGGCCTCCCATGGTTGGATGTAAGTGCAGATCCTTTCTGACATGGTGGTAGGCTGGGCCTCCCATGGTCAGATATAAGTGCTAAGATGATGAGACCTACATCCAGCATGAAAAAGGGTTGGGACTGTATATGAAGACCTACATGGAGGCTAGGCCTACATATAGTATGAAAAAGGTTTGGCTCTATATAACTTCCTATGACGAGTAGATTTGAGAGATAGCACCATTTGCTCAAGATAGCGACATCAGTGATGATGATGATCCAGATTCGATGATGATCCAGTGATGAAGACTTGTGTTGATGAACCGTGTCAAGAGAATACCTTCCTAGTTAAGAGAGAGTGTTGATGTATTTGTAACTTCGGAATGTATTCACTTGTATATTTCTTATTGTATTTCATTGTACCAATACGGAGATGTTTGTTCCTCTGATCGGGAGAGTCATTAATATAATAAAGTCATGTAAAGTCATTGAGGTTAACCCTCCATTGTAAGTCGGGGCAATAGTCCCCACAGTTGAGTTGTATTAGGGTTATTAGACTCTCCTAGATAAGTCGACCCTGTAGAGTAAATGTCAAGTGGAAAACAAGTATAAATAGATAGTGAGACTCTCTTTTTGGAATACACACTCACTCAATAATAGCGCATGAGTGAGAGAGGAGTAGCTCACTATTATAGCTCAAAATGACACATCTCTGCCTGTGACCACTTTCCCATGTTTTCGTCGCATGACGGCCCTTCATGAAAGTCATTGAAAGTCACTGAAAAAACACCTATCTTGAGTTTTGTAACTCTGTTTGACCTTATCTCTGCACCGTTGGAAAGATATTTCAGTTAGCTAAAACTTTCCAGAAGACACCAAAGTCTGAAAATGCCCAGAAATACCCTAAAAATGCATTTTTTGTCCATTCGCGATTTTCCTTAAGGCAAACCCACGAATGTGCCTCTTAACATTTAAATATTAAAACATGAGTTAATTGGAGATTAGTTAAGTCATTTAACTTAATTTCCTTAACTGCTGTAACTTCTCCAACCTTTGAAACTACCTTATTTCACCCATATAAATAGA
>LPNX010347946.1:314922-337094 GCA_001517045.1 Pseudotsuga menziesii
AGGAATCTATCAATGTCTCCTACATTGTAGATTTGTTTCTTTGGTCCTATTTTGTGTCAAAAGCTGCCTAAGTCACTTTTGTGTCGTGCTCACTGTTCAAGGATTAAACCTTTGCCGGCCATTCTGCAGTTTCCTTGACCTTTTGTGTCGGCCATTCCCTGGTATCCGTTCATTACATCATGTCTTCAGTGGTCCTTTTTGTGAAATTCAGTACCAATTCCAGATCCAATTAGTCTTTGACTTACCTCGTGTTGGATGATGAAGGATTCCTTAATGCCTTCCTTCCAACGGATCTCTTCCTATCGACTGCAACACATCTTGCTTTGGGGACGAGATTTAGAGTTTTATGACAGTACCTTGGGAATTGTTGTCCTCAATGGCAATTTCCCTCGCTATTGGGTAGTGGGGATACCTTAATGTCTCCGACTCAATGGATTCTTCAAGTGTTCGACTTCAAGTCCTTGTAATCACACTTGTTAGAATGTACTAGGTACCTTGGGGACCTTTTTCATTAATGGTGGTTTCCCTCGCGTTTATTAACGGTTCTCATTGTTGACCAGTAATCAAACGGTTTCCTCCATGTTCGACTTCAGCTCCTTTATTCGCATGGTTAGGATTCATACCTTTTTTGGGCGGTTTGGATTGAAGACCTTGGGGCCGACAGTAGCATTGTCATCTTTTGCTATTGCCCAAGTTGCACAAGACCTTGTTATACTTTATATGACATTTTGCTAAGACATAGATCCACCTTGTATTTTTTGTGGCTATGATCGATTGTTGAGTATGGATCCACCTTGCTCATTTGTGGCCATGACTCCTTTAGATTTGATATGGCGCCTTTTTGCATATTGAGCGACCATGATAGTTTCCTCAGTTATACATATGTTGGATCCGCCTGTATCTTTATGGCGATGTTGTAAATGGACGTGTATGTCCCAGAGATTAGTTTTTCTGACATTTATCTCTCTTACAGGTACCTTTGTTCGAGCCTTTTGATCTTGGATTCTCTGCTCTCTCCATACTCAGTTGTTTCCTTTATAATGTATTTCGGCTATCATCTTCCCCTCTAACCTCACACATTAGGGGGCATTTTTTATAGCTCAAAATGACACATCTCTGCCTGTGACCACTTTCCCATGTTTTCGTCGCATGACGGCCCTTCATGAAAGTCATTGAAAGTCACTGAAAAAACACTTATCTTGGAGGACCCATATCTTGAGTTTTGTAACTCCGTTTGACCTCATCTCTACACCGTTGGAAAGGTATTTCAGTTAGCTAAAACTTTCCAGAAGACACCAAAGTCTGAAAATGCCTAGAAATACCCTAAAAATGCGTTTTTTTGTCCATTCTCTATTTTCCTTAAGGCAAACCCACGAATGTGCCTCTTAGCATTTAAATATTAAAACATGAGTTAATTGGAGATTAGTTAAGTCATTTAACTTAATTTCATTAACTGCTATAACTTCTCCAACCTTTGAAACTACCTTATTTCACCCATATAAATAGAGGTAGGGAGGTCCATGAGGGGGGACTTGAATTTCTGCATTGTTATGCTGGAGGAATCGGGACTCTCTTTGCCCACACCTTTGCCTTGGAGGTCTTCCCCTTGTGTTGCAGAGCTTGGAGGCTGAGTTATTTGGAGAAGCGAAGCATCAGAACCAGATCAAGGTTTCGTGAGGTGCCAAACTTGAAGAGAAGGTATACTTGTACTTGTTTTCAAGATTAATAAAGATGTGATGTCCTTCTTCTTTCCCAAATCATTGTTCAATGTGTGATTGAATCTCTATTTCTGATCATATGATGATGTTATTCAGATCATTGTTTCAGATTTATTTGATTATCATTTCTTTATATGTGGTCATAATGGTTTGAGGAAGGTATAACTTGTTTTGCAGGTCTCTTGGAGCGAGAGGAGCAAGAAGAGGATTGAAGAGAAAGCTTGGACCAGCCTTCAGTTAGTCAGGTGTGGACCTTTCTCATCTCTGATCTTGCTTATATATGCTTGCTGAACATTGTGCATCTCTCTTTCAACCCTAGTACGTTGATGGCATCTTAAACCCTAGCCATAGGATACTTTCCTTTACAACACTCACACAAGTGAGAGAGAGAGAATAGCCGTCAGAGATCATCTTTGTACTTTTAGGTTTTACTTTTGATATTGGTGCTCATTCTATCTCTAAAGAAATTGCGGGGTTTTCTCCTTTATGGTTTCCCCAAGGAAAATTATTTGTGTCTCTTGTCTCTTGTGATTAATGTTGTGCGTGTTATTCTCTCAGATAATATCCTAGATCATATTGCTTAAACGATAAAAATCTAACACTTAATGATGGATGTTTCTTTTGGTAGGCAAGCATAAAAATAAAATTCAATATCAGAAGGAGAAATGCTTCTTGGAGCCACAATAACTCAAAATAGGTTAGCTTCAATGGGAATCATAGTGACACATTTTAAAACTTTTTACACACTCTTATTACATGCTTGAGATATAAAATGTGGAGTTCAAGTTTGTCCACAACTTGGAAGTTGTTTTGATATATGGTGCACTCAAACACTTTCTTTTGAATGTTTGACCTACCCTTCATGCATTAATAGTCAGGCCAAGCCATGAAAGTAAAATTTTGCCTTAAAGGTGTATAACTCTCAATGATGGATGTTCCTTTGATAAGAAATTGTAAATTAAATATCAAGAGAGACGCTTCATGGAGCTATTATAACTCAAAATAGGTTAACTTCAAGTCTTAAGCAACAATTCGTCCTTTGGTAGTATAAGGGTTTGAATGCCTCAATTGAAGAGATATCTTTAAGACATAATGTTTGGGTGAAGCTAAAAAAATTTACTTATGACTTTGCTACATAATTTTATTATCATTAACTTGCCTTAATGTTAGGTTACATCACTTATGTGCTTTCCTTTTTTTAGAATATACCCATCATATTTTTATAATGTTTTTATGGGGGTAGACTTAGTATTATTTCCTTCCATCTTGCACCTGTTGCCTGTAAACATTTTACTATTCTCTTAACTCTTACTTTATGCCATTTTGAATCTTTGTCTGGAGTCTTTGATTAAACAAGGTTCCCACATGTACTTTCTTCACTTGTTATTGTGTATACACGTCTGGACCAACATACAATTTTGACCATCCCATGGATCACTTGAGTTACAATCAACCAATCTTTTAACTAATTGAATATTGTTGGTCATAATCAAATACGAATCTCCATTCACTGCTCTTTCTTCGGCATCATAATTTTCAGATTTAGCAGTGGAATTTGGTGGATAAATGTCTATAGAACACACTCGCACAGGAGAAGCTCATTAACAATCTTCTAGTATTGAAAATATAGGAGCAAAAATGCATAGCACTCCAATTAAATAAGAAAAGTTGTCTCCTACAAGGTCTATAGGTTGTGACAATTTTAAATTTGATCAACTATCTATCATGTTAACTAGGTGCATAATCCAAGGTAACATTGTATGTTCAGGTTATCAACCAACTAAGCTGAATTCTTTCTGGTAATTCTAACTAGAGATATTTGGAGTTTTTATGAACATTATAAAGTTCTATGATAATTTTCAAAGTCTCTAGTTTGTCTTGGTAATGTTGGATGAATTTCATTGTAACTAGAAATTTCATTTTCAATTAGGGAAAATTTTAAGGATCCATAATTTTCTCAAACTATAACCTTGGCAAATATTACTAATTCTAAAATTTGCAACCATAAAATGTTTGCCATTTTTTTAAGAAATATATTCAAATTTCTAAAGAAATTACATAGTTTTTTGACAAATTTGGCGATTTTTAGAGTACAAAAAAATATCCCATGGAATTTGGGCGAATCATCTTTGAAAAAAAGACAAATTGGTGAATCTTTGTTTGGATAAAAAGATTGAAAAATATCCCATGGGATAAATTTCACCCCTAAAATTTTCCTTTATTTCCTCCTATGCAAAAGAGAAAGTTTTCAATGTTGATCTAGGTTGGCTTCTTAAGACCCTTGACTTCCATAACCATTGTTAATGTCAGTCCTTATGCAGTCTCAACCAATGACTTCCTTGTGAACCATGTCTCAAATTACTGTTTGACTTTGTCCAATTTATCCTACCATTTGTCCTCTCCTTTTCCACTATTTGTTTTTACTATTCATATGCATTTTCAATGCCCTTCCCAATATGTTTATTTGTTGATCCTAGATGGGATCTGTGTGCACATTTGGGCAGAAACCCATTAGCATTGTTTTCTATTTAGTATCACCCTTTTCATGTAGTTGTAAATTATTATGCATCATTTAGTGTGGTAACTTGGGAGTCTGGTGGAATCAAGTAGAAATCCTTAGAATGATCATGCTTGATATTGTTTGATTATATGACTCTATCTTCAGCCTAGATTGGTCATATTGTTAAAATATTAAGTCAGGTAGAGTAGGTTTTAGGTAAAATTTCAATGGACCAATATCACTTCAACAAACCAATCTCTATGTTATGTGTGTTGTGTGATTCCCCAATTTTCATTATTATTTCTACTCTTTGCACTTAATTAGAGTACAATTTTGTGCGCAATTCTAGGTTCTATTATGTTAGCATTGTTCTAGAGTCTAATTGTTGGGATAAAAATGCAAATACATATACTTTTGTTGTCATTGTTATTTCTTGTCTTGGTATATTATGCACTTTTGTTATTGTGACTCTTAGGTGACTACACATTACACAAACATAGTGCATCAAACTTATAATTTCACCTTTAGGCTTGTAGTTTGTGAATTTGGCTCGAATGGTTTAAACATTTCAATTGAAAAGCCAATATCTCATGAGACTTATCCTCTTATATTATTTTATATAAACTTTTATATTTTCTACTCTCGTGTTACTTTTTTATGGCATGTGATTTTAGTATCACATTGACATCTCATCAAAATTTGTTTTTGTTTTTGTTTCTGCCACTCATTGGAAACATACATCATGGTGCAAAAATGGACATTATGCATTCAAATGTCTTGTTATCCCAACTTAGGACAAACAATCATTGCATATGTCATGTACAATAATGCTTCGAATAAGGTTTTCCAAAGAAAGAAGGATACACATGGGATGAACACCAACTACGAAGAATTCTATATTGCTCTTATTGAAGGGCTAAAAACAACCAAAAACTATTGTTCCAGTGACATTTCAGTCTTCACCAATTCTGGACTTGTATGTAACTAGATGAAAGACATGTACCAAGTTAGAAAAGACAATTTAAAACCGCTTCATAGAGAAGCAAGAACCATTGCTGCTCAATTTCATTCCTTTACCATAAAACACCATGCAAATAATAAGAGAATGTCATGTGATCTACTATCCGGGGAAATGTTGAATCTAGGGGGGGTGTAAAATATGAATTGGTAACAACATCTATTCCATCAAAATTAGTCGATGTACATTGTTATAGATATTCGATAGGTGTATGTTTTTGTGTTATAATTGTTTTGTTGATGTTTTTTGTTATAATTGTTTTGTTGTCTCTCATTGTGTGGTTATTCCAAAAAATAAGAACCCAATACTATACTGCGTGTGATCCACCATATAATGATTGGGGTCTCTTGTATGGGTGACAAGTTATAGAAGGCTTTGTATAATTCTAAGGTTATGTAGTTTCAAATTTGTGTCTTTCATCTAAACTTTGTATTATACGAAATGTTGAGTATTTGATTATGGAGTTATTTTTTGCTCGTTTAATTGGAGAAATTAACAATCAATACATGTTCTTAAAGAAATGTTGAAGGAGATTATATAATCAGCAATGGGCTTGGCTAAGTGGGATAAGCATAATATGGTTGAATTCTTTTTTGACTAGTTATCTAACAAAAAAGTAGCAAATTATAGTTCACTTCCATGCTTGTTTAGTTATGGGATATGGTGGACCAAAATTCAAATGTTTTTTCAAGATTTGGCTTTCATAATTACACAAGTAGCACATAGAGCAAGATTCCCATGGGATGATAACAAAAAGATTCCAAAGGTGATCTCCAATACAAATTTACTAACGCCATACATTGATAAAGAAGTACTTTTGGGATAGTTTCACATAGCAAGTTAAGGTGACCCTAGCATCTATGGAGTAGGTGGTGTACCATGTTTTAATTCAATGCATTACCTAGGATTGGAGTATGTTTCTGGGCAAGGTTCAAACAATCGAGCCAAAATCTATGCTCTTTGGCTACTATTGAAGATTGCAAGGGAAAGAGGTTAAAAAATATGCAAGTGTTTGGGGACTTAAAGCTCTTAATGGATTGTGCAAACCGACATTGTAATATTGGAAACCTAAGGCTATTTCCAATCACGAACTTAGCACAAGAGGTAAAATCCACTAAAAACTATTTCCCCTACACATGTCTATTGGGAGTTCAACATAGAGGTAGCCAAACTATTTCTCAGAAGCTTTGCTTTGGCAATAGGGATGCTTTATTGAAATTGAATTCAGAAGAGGTACTCTCGTAGTTGCTTCAAAATAATTTTTATTGAAGTATTTTTAGAGCTAGTCAAAAGTTTGTTCATTCTGAACTTTTGGAAAAACGCAAGTTATTCAATTCACGGGATAAGTATCGCAAGATTTTTTGTTTGTTTGTTTGTTCTAGGTGGAAAGAGTACACGTCTACAAGACACCAACGCAAAATGTTTAGCAATAACCTTATGAATGGGGTGGATAGTGTTAAAATCTTAATAGGTTTTTGCTAGGACAAACTAAGGTATATTTTGACTTCTTCCCTATTCAGTTAGTAAATGAGTCACTTAAGCATTGGTAAAAAATGTTACTAATTACATGGACCTATAATTAAATAGAAAACTAGTAAGCTTTGCTAATTATTAATAACAACTAGTTATTAATTGCATGAGTCACTATTCAATCATTAAGATTTGTCACTTAACCATTAGTAACAATTAGTTACCAATTACATGAACCCATAGTTAAATTAGTAAAATGTCTCTCTTAAGTTTTAATACATTGTTCTCTTTTAAATTTGAATAAGAATGATCATGACTAGTTTTATTGGGGAGGTCTTGTTTCTCATTTTAGTAATATCCATTTTGTTTCATAACTTCACAATGTTAGAAAAAATAGTCTTGATCATCAATTAGGACTGGTAAAAGATTTGCAGTGTTTCAACTTCCTCTCAAAATAGATTTTTTGTTAGCTCAAAACTCTCTTATTTGGCGAGAGTGGCCTTTGGTTTAAGAAACTGTGATGTATGAGCATCTATTTCGTCAAAATCACCTAAGGATCGCACCCGGCCTAAACCACACCACCTGTCAACTTGGTTGGATTTTGGGGTGTCTCCTCCCAACTAGTTCACCCCTAAGGGGAATTGAACCTAGGTCGCCTTGCTGACCATACCCACACCTTGACTAAATAAGCTAGAGGGAATCCATATAAAAAATTTATTATCATATCCTTGGAACTCTAACTCCCATAGAATTTTCACCAAAACTCTATCTAAAAACGCAGCAAAAAAATGCAATTAGTTGTGTTTTTGTCTCCCATCGTGATTCTTTGGGATTTCATTGCGAAATTTATGGCATTCGACATGAAATTAAAAGCATAGTTTGACGTGAAAACAAAGCAACATTTGAACTTTCCAATGAGATTTCTTGGGTATTCATTGTGAAATTTATGGTCCGTATAATAGACACGTTAGGCATGAAAGAAAAAGTTGGTGATGTAACCTGGACAGAGATTCAAAAAACCATAGATAATAAAATATACCTAATGTAGCTCCGACGACGACTGCCATGGTTGAGATTTGAGGGGTGCTTTGTACAAGATTTACCTGCTTCTGTTAATCAATCTGCTTTGTCTATGTGAATACTACTATTATGATATGAATGCAATGATTTGGCTGCCTTGTCTTCCAAATAGAATTTGTGATTTGAACGACTCCACGTTACCTCTACTGGAGTCACAAGTGGATTTAAAGGGCAAAAATTAACCAACCTGTTGTGTAGGATTTAATGCGACGACAGCTGCGTATCAGGTTCGATCTCAAGCTGCTTGAGATTCAATGGCCTGCTAGGTAGATTCCATCGCATTAAATCCTGAGTAGTAGGCTAATTATTTATAGCACAATCTTCAAAGTGCATTCAGAGAACGATTATCAAGAAAAAAATTTGGAAATTGTTTTTTTTCTACAATTTTGTAATTTTAGCAATCTTAATTGATTGTCTTAAACTAATTAAGCAAAATGTCCAGTTTTAAAATTACCTGGCTCTCCAAAATTGCGATTTGAGCACTCAAAATTGTGATTTCAGCACGAATTGCTCTATTGGATTGCAACATATTGTGACATTTTGGTGCACTTATATTACTCCTATCAATCTAATACATAATAATGTGGTTTCTAGGCTGCCCCCAGCTGATGTGTACAGTTGTGAATGTATGGCACTTCAAGAGTAGTATAAGCGCTAACCAAAATGCCCCCAACCCGTCGAAATTCGACAGACCAATTTGGGTCGAAATCATTATTTCAAGGGGTTAAATCGCAATTTTAATGTTTTGGGTGGTTTTAAAATTATCCATTTAGTCTAGCAGAGTCCAATAAAATTATAGAAATTGCAAAAAAATCGAAATAACAATTTTAAACAAAAAATTGACCGGTTTTTATGAAAAAATGACTAGAAAAGCGGGGCATTTTAGATAGATTTTATCCTACTCACTTCGATATTGAGTCCTGATTCTATATGTTACATGTGTGAGCAATTGGATTAGAGTGTTTGCGAGGTTTTGCACAAAGACAAAAATGACATGCAAATATTGAGTTGGTGCATTGTTCCCCTGGATCTTGAGTACATATAGACGGTTCTGTTTCATTGGCTAAGTTAGAGACCCGTCATTGATTGTTATATTGCAAAACAAAAGTTCATTTTGTTTTTCATTGTTCACTAGTTGTTTGTGTGTAAGTTACATCAATAACGGAAGGATAAGAGTCATTCTATTCATGTTTGGCATTGGATGGATGACTATGGTTGCAATTGGGATGCCAGATCATCAAGTTCCTAATTGGACACAATTTGTTGAAGAAGTAAAGAGTCGATGTATCTTCCTTAATGAGGGAAAGGATCTTTTAGGGTGGTCTTTGAATAAAAATGGGGTGACTGTAGTGTTAAATTGGGGCTATCGTGAGATTTTGGAGGTTATTGAGAGGAGGTGGTGGTGGACCAAGATTTGGAAGCTTCATGCACCATTTAAGTCTAAAATACTTATGTGGTTGGATTTGTGTAATAAAACCCTTATATAGGACATTTTGCAGAAGAGATAGGTCTAGGGTGCTAGATTATGCATTTTACGTAAAATTTTGGAGGAGACTAACGTTAATCTAACTATTCACTTTACAA
Organism: Pseudotsuga menziesii; assembly: GCA_001517045.1. Lineage (NCBI taxonomy): Eukaryota > Viridiplantae > Streptophyta > Pinopsida > Pinales > Pinaceae > Pseudotsuga > Pseudotsuga menziesii. The sequence continues at coordinate 324,293 of LPNX010347946.1, forward strand.
GTGTGGTTCCACATAAGACAAACTTTTAATCTAAATGGAGAAGTGATATGGACGAGTGAGAGTATTGAACAATGTTTTCTATTTTGGTTTTAAAGACAAAATTTGAAAGCTTACAAACCTATTCCTGTTTTAGATCTGTGGGGCATATGGTTGGCATGAAATACTCTAATTTTTTCAGTAGACATATGTATCTCCCAATTTTAGACTGTTGTTCAGGTATATACTATGTATCAACCATTTATAAAAGACAAAGATCCATCTATATTGCCCCAATAGGTGGCATCTCTAGAAATTAAGAAGACTATCCCATGGTCCATATTTAATGGGGTATGTTAAGGCCAAGCCAAAACCTGTGGGACATATGGCCTATTTTTCTAAATGATACACATTGTTTTAATTTTAAAACTTACTTAGGGCCAAGCACAAAAAACTACAACAAATTAATGGTTGTCCACTTCATGATGATAACTTTGGAAAAAGGTATGCACAAGACTCAAGTCTTTGGCGATTCCTCATTGATGATAAAATGGATGTAGTGGTTAAAAATTAAAAATATACATCTATAGGATTTGACATCTTCGATTAAGTTAACTATTGTCCAACTTGATCAAATTACTTTCACTGATATCTTAAGGGAGTTAAACAATTTGGTTGATTTACTTTCAAAATATGTTATCTAATTGGAACCACATCACCTCTTCGTGGAAAAAATATGAGGGAGGTTCCATTGAGTCTAGAATGACACTTAGATTCCTTGTAGTTTAAATTATGATTTATGCAATATATGTTCATGTTTTATTGTTTCAAAAGTTAGGTTAGGTTTGAACACTTTTTGAGATGCAATTTTTAGTGAATGGTTTCTTTGGAACCATACATTGGCTAGGATGGAATTGTAAAAGGGTTGGTCCATTTTTGTTTTGTTGCTGTTGTATTTTGATGGTTTATTAACGAGTTACTTTGTCTATGGTCACTGTGTCCATGGTTACTCTAACCAACCCAATAAAAATATATAATATAAAGTTTATTCAAGCCAACCCGCAAGCTTGGGGTTAATAGTTATATAAGGTAGGATTTGGGTTAATATTTTTCCGAGCTAGGTCGGAGATATAACCTAGGGGTTTATTCAGTATCTACATGTCTGAGAACAAATCCATTTGTTAAATTTCCTAGTTTTACAGGCGCCATCCCAAGAAGGATAAGAGTTGGATTTCGTTCCAAAGAGACTGGCTTCCTTTCCTTTTAGTGATAGGATAATAGGATTTCTTTTCTTGCCTTGAGAATTTAAGAGATTGTGTATGCTCTTCCCCAAATGATGTACTTGTGCATAAGCATTTGAAGAATGTGTTTAGTATTATCTGAATACAAAATGTATTTTTTTGGGGGAAAAAAAGGGTGACAATATTGCATACTCACAAATGATAGAAATAATAACACTCGAAGGCTATTAAGGAAAGTTCAACACTTCATACAATTAACATGACAAAGGTAACCAAGTTGTAGGCACATAACATTGACAAACATATCCATTTATTGATATAAGGGCATATGCGTTAGGATCTTGAACATAATTTGATTTGATTGTTTGCAATAACTTTTCCAATGATAGAAATACAATTAGAGAAATGGGACATATCTCCATATTGAATAGTTTACAAATTACCATAAGGGGTCCAAGCCACAAAATGTCATTAATAACCCAAAACTGTAGTAAGATACATGATCACTAATCTCATGAATTAAGAAGAACATAAGCTGGGTTGTAGAGAAGGTTTCCAATAGGGGAACAACATCATTATTTTTGTAGAGAAACCTCTATTAGGAACCAACTATGTAAGGCTCCCAATGGATAAAACTATGTGTATGCACCCTCTAATTTGCATGATCACAAAGTTCCAAATCTTCCACCTTTGGATGTCTTCCTAGAGCTCTTTTATATGATTCACCTAATCCCATGTGATGATCTTTAGTCCATTTCTTCCTCTTGAATGATCAAGTAGGATTTTGATACAACCTCTTCTAATAATCCAATGATTATTCCTATTCCCTATAGTTCCCCTCATTCCAGTAGAGTTTTTCATGTTACTTCTATAGAATTGCTCCAATTATGACCTTTAGTTACATGTCCTTTTCTTGTTGACATGGCCAAAGGATCCAACTTCTCTAGCCAATGTGTTTCATGATGGTAATGTAAATGGCCACATGCTAATGTGCCAAATCCAGACAAAATGCATGCCAAGTCTACTCTTCCACTCTTTCTTGGATTGTTGATTAAAATTCTCTGGAAGGACTTTTGAAAGAGTCACCATGGGCTTGATTTGGCTACTTCTTGTTCAATTTGTGAGTTGTAAAATTCATAACTCACTTTCCATTGTTTTTTTATCAACTAATATAGAACTTTGTATTTTGGGCATCAATATGTGTATCACATGTACACCGATGTTGATTTTGGGTCCCTCTGTCATCATTCTTCCAACCACCATCCGGCATTCTACTATTGGCCCTTAATTACCTTTGGCCCTCCACATGTTTTCCATACCATCTCTTTGTCATTGGACCTATTGTTTTCAAGTCGATATACCCACATATGTTTCCCTATATGTTGCGGAACAACCCCATACTCTTCCTAACACTAGGATCATAACATAATGACTATGTGATTTATTTGGATTCATCCCATATTGACCTTGAAATGTGTTGTAGTTTCTGTAGTGCTAAAGATCCTACGAGCTACATCATGACTTCTCATGTGTATTTCTTCTTGTAAAGGGGAAAAATATTGGTCGCATAAGCCTCAATTTCATAGAGCCTTCGAGGTAGCCTTGAAAGTTTCCCTCATGATATTTGGGTCCAAAATGAACATCCCCTATTGCTAAATAAATAAAGGCAAGCTTATATCATATTGTTGTGCCCTTAAATTGGAATAGCACCATGCTACAACATTTCATATCTACCTTGTGGCATTGCCTCCCTATGACGTAAACAAGAACCTTACTTTTCCTCTTGTTCCTTGCAAATTAATGCCTTCAAAATTTAAACCATTGTACTTATATTTTCATTATGGATTCATGATAAAAATGTATATCAAGCAAACTTTGGGAAAACAAAACTTAAAATATGAAGGGAAACCTTACCCGAACATGTATAGTGTTGCTTCTTAATCATATTCTCACGTGATAAAATGTTTCAAGTGCGACTCATACATGGGTAGATATAACATCTTCCCTTCCAAGTCATATAGTTTAAATGATTCATTCCCACCCACCAAAGTAGTTAGACAAGGTCCATGACACGAATGATTAATCACCATGCTCACTTGGTTCTTTTTTTCTTACAATCCCACATCAAGACTAAATTCCCATCTTGGAAAGTCCATTATCTTTCTATTCTATAAAAACATAATCATATGTCCTTAATATATTTTAACCGAGAATTATCCATTCTCCTATATTTCCATCAATTGATACATTATCATTTTGATCTTATTGGGCTCTTCAACAATGTTTTCCAATAGTTTAGCTACATGGAATACCAATTATACAGGAAGCATCACATTAATATTATGGACTATCTGAATAGAGGAGGTTCCTATAGACCTCTTGGTACTCCCACAATATAGTTTTCTTATATAGCAGAAACAAACAATTAAGAGAAATTGTCAGGAGAAATGTAAAGTGAAAAAAGATAAAAGAGGAAAAACAAGTAATGTACCCTCATACCAATAATAAAAGTAAGTGTTTATTGGTCTAATATTTCATTAATGGTAGTGGTATGTACACTAAAATTACACGATGTAAGACCATTTCCAATCAAGATAACCCCTTTCTCTTACATACTATGATAGTGTTTGGATTTATAGCGGTCGTGACTTGAATCAAACTTTCAATCTTTGAAGGTAAGGTCTAGATAACAAATTTCCTAGACAAGACAATACAAACTTAGAATATTTTCATCATAAGTTTAGATGCATTTTCATTTTCACAATACAACATAGATTTAAGTTCCTCATTCAATTAAAATCCAAGGAGTAATAGTATACCTCATCACATGTTTTCATGATTATGGTAACCATGCATAAATGTCATCATCCCTTCAATCATTCATAAGAAATCAAGCCAGACTTTATCTTTGATTATTTCAATTTGACGGTCACATAGGATTTTCCAAAAGTATGCTTCGATTCTCCTCGAGAGGACATGTTTAGGGTTTTAAAGTTAAAGATACCAATCTCATGCATGAAACACTTTATGCCTTCCTTCGAAGAGTGAATAGTTTCTCATGGAGGTCACATAATCCTTTGTGAACAATTCTTTCACATCGAGGCCTCTCACCTCATTGTTTTATCTTATGTGGGCATTTCCAAACAAATATATGATATTAAACTTATTCAAAATTTCATAAGGCATCACTAACATAATTCTTGAATGCCATTTGTCAATCATAAAAAATAATACCCTCTTAAAATATCATTCCAATATTCCAAATCCCAAAATTCATGAAGAGGAAGTCAAATTGGCAGTAGATATAGGGGATTCATAACAGTAACTATAGGTCATTCACAGAAATATTCTGCATATCTAAAAAAACACATATATCTTGAAGCGTGATATGAGTATTTGATATTTTTAGTGAGCATTCCATCTCAATATAAGGCTAGTCCTTTAACAAAAATCATGGTGACCCAGTATTTTACCAAAAAGAGGTGGTTGGTGTAAAGGGTATTTATGGATATTGAAGGAACACAAAAGTTAGAGTATGTATAGGATTGGGAATAAATAATAAGGTAGAGGTATTTCTCTAGGACTTGAGGTTAATAAACACAACCATAATCATTGATTGTGGTAGAAAACTCAACCATAATCATGAATCTATTGAATAGATCTAATTCCACGTATAACAAGATCAATAATCTATCAAGAATCAAACAAGAAGATTTAGGTTTTTGAGGACATTTATTTTCTCCACATATTGAGAACCCTCAATCATCAAGCCAATGCTCGGGATAATTAAGGATCTTGACAAAAGGAAGGTGAATTAAAGGAAAATGGGTTGCTTTCCTTCCATCCCATTCGCAAGTCTTAATTTAAGATCCACGGTGAATAGAAACCCACCTTACAACTGGAAATTAACCTCAGAGAGGGCACATCCTCAAAGGAATTATTATCCCAAGGATAAACAAATCTAGGAGTCATATGTTTGAGCTAGCCTTACACATGCAATCATTCATTCACCTTGGGCTAATTGAAGAATTTAGTTCATTTTTGGTTTGTAGGTGGGATTGTTGGAATGGAGGTTCGGTGTGGTTCACTAACATGTAAACATTATGGTTACCCTTCAACATTGTTGTTTCTCAAGGTAAGCCTGCTCTTGTATACCTTCCACAAGATTGGTAAATTTTTTGAATTCCATCCATGGGTCTAGTATTTGGTTTCACTTGTTTGGTTTTTTAGTGTGCAGAACATAGACATATGTCAACCTTGTCATTTTTTGTGGATAGTATGGTATAGGGAATTGGTTATAGTAGCTTTGAGTATGGTTGGAATTCAAGGCATGTGAAAAGTCTTGTAATTTGAGTGGTCTAGTTTCGACTTTCTTTGATGGCTTTCTTCCTCGAGTAAGTTATAAAACAAGGCATTTTTGTATTTGGGTGCATGTTCGGGTCTAATTAAAATTTAAGGTATGCACACAGGCTAAGTATTTTGTGTCATTTGGTTCTAGCTCTGTTTTATATCTTCATCCCTCAAAGTAATTTATGATGTAAGGATTATTTGGAACAAGACAAAACTCATTCGTCCAAGGTTTGGGATAAAATTTGAGTTTACAAGTCAGCTCATTTGGAATCATAGCAAACTCATTTGTCCAAGGTTTGGGAGAAATTTTTTGTTTACAGTCAAGCTTTTTTTTCTATGTGAGCCATCTTTGGGAAAAGAATTTCCTTGGGTGTCATGTCAAGTGTCTTAGGGATACCCATGAAATCCACATGGTTGTGCATAGGCATGGGAGACTAATAAATGAAAACATGATCTCAATTCTCGTTGTAACCTAAATATTTCATTCAAATGAGCAATAAATCCTATCTCAAAATGCAATTATTATGGAGACTCTTAAGAAACAACAACAACGACAAAAATTAGGGGTTAAAAGCTAAATGTTCTAGTCTTTGGAAAATAGTTTGTAACTTGAGAAATGGATCTCTTTCAATAGCCTCCTATCACTGCACGCCCATGTATTCAACCCATGGTGAACTAAACGAGGAAGAAACAAAGCATTATGGGTTTGAGGACATGGTCATAGAGAATTAGGAATCCACTTAGTTCAATCCTAGGTAAGATGAATCCCAAAGCAAGGATGTTTTTTAGAGGTGTTTTATTTTTTATGGTTTGTAAGACAATCTTAATTCTAGGAATTTGTTATCAAGTCTATACTAGCGAAATCTTTTTGAAATCCTCTGTGAAGGATAAGAAGGCTTATGTAACACCCTGGTTTTGATCCCATGGTATTTTGATTGTACATGATGTATATATTGTATTGAGATCATGGCATGGAGATGAAGGCCAAGGCCCTCATTGATCTGGTGTTTGTATAGGTGATCAAGGACGATGCCTATGGTGACAGTGTTAAGTCAAGCACAATATATATATTTGATATATCATGTAACTGACTCAGAAGAATCTAGTGGGGGTCAAGCTCTTTTTCTCGCAAGAGCAAGAGAAATAGGCACCACAGGAATAGATATTGAGATGAATTTAAGAAGGCTAAACCTCTTACCTTTAATGGTGAGATAAAGTCCAGTCAAGAAGCTGAATCTTGGCTTCTTGGGATGAAGAAGTATTTCCAAGTCCAAGACTATTCAAGAAACATGAAGGCAAGGGTTGCCGTCTCTAATATGAATGGAAGAGCATCCATTTGGTGGGAGCACCTCATACAAGTAAATAAGATCAGTGAAAGAAGAATTAAGTGGTGACAGTTCAAGAAGTATTTCAAGTGGAAATACCTACTTGACAGGTATTATGATGACAAAATTAAGGAATTCCATGAGTTGGGATTGGGACAGCTGACAATGGAAGAATATGCCAATAAATTATTGGAGTTGTTAAGGTATGTTAGGCACATCAAAGATGAGAAGGTGAAGATCCAACATTTTCTGAGTGGATTACCTCAGTCCTATAAAGACCGAATTGAATTTGATGAGCCTAGAATGCTAGAAGAGACCATCATAAAGGCTAAGTACTGTTATGAGCAGAACAAAGGAAAGCCTGATCATCATAAGGATTGGAAGGAAAACAGGAATGAGAAGTTTGAACAGAGAAATTAAAGATTCAAACCTTCCAACTTCAAGAACCAACAACAAAATAAACCATCACATATTGTAAATCAACCAACCAGAGTGATGGGGGGAAAGCCAAAGGATCCCAAAGAGATCAAGGAACCCCTCCAATGTTGGAGGTGTGGAGGACCCCACACACGCAGGAATTGTCCTCAAGAGGAAGGGTAGGCCAACTTACAATGTCCAAGAAGCTGAAATAGTTGATCAAGTGGCAAGGGAAGTCCCTAGGATTTATGCAGCATTAGAGGATCGTCGGGCAGATCACCAGTCAACTGTGGTTGAGGTTACGGGTAAGATTGTTGAACAATCTGTCTATGTTTTGATTGATCCTAGTTCTACTCACAGTTATATTACTCCTAGTATTGTTGAAGTTTGTGCTTTTAAGAGGTTAAGGCACTATAGTAAGTCATGGTTAGTTCAATTAGCCACTGGAACCAAGAGGGAGGTCAGCGAGATTGTAGAAAAATGTCCATTAGAGATGAATGGGTTAGTGACTTATGCATATATGATGTTCTGCGACTTGGTTCCTATGACATTCTGATTGGAATGGATTGGTGTTGTAAGGGATTATGCACCTAATAATCGTAGGTCGGGGGTTACCAACATACTCAAACACTTGCAGACAATTGACTTCTAAAGTGCAGAATAGGAAATAGGAGGGTTAGAAGAACTTACTTGTTAAACGAAGTTCGATTCTTGCTAGTCCTCTTCTAATCTGCTCCACTTCCAAAGTCTTCAAGGCTCACTCCTCTTTCACCTGTTCAGAGACAATCTTCCAGATATAGAGTGATTCATATATATATATTAGCAGGTTAGATAAATCAAATATGAAATACTGAAGCATAAACAATTATCAAACCAAGATATATGAGACACATGTGGAAGAAGTAGTCTCTTTATTATCAATAATGAGAAAGTTCAGAGTACAACCAAACGTATGAGACAAGGAATCCTCTGTCAGCAAAGGATTCTGAGTTTCACTGCTCCAAAGACTTCTGTGAACAATCCACCAGCATAACTTTGCTCCAAAGTGTAAGTATCTACAACCCTCCCCAAGGCCTGTATTTATATGGGTGAAATAAGGCAGTTCTCGAAGGTTAGGGAGGTTGTAGCAGTTAGGGAGATTAAGTAAAATGACTTAACTAAACTCCCATTAGCGCATGATTTTATTTTTTCATGTTAAGAGGCACATTCGTGGGTATGTAGTAGAGCAACCCGTGAATGACTCGTGACTCTGTATAAGTGCAACCCGCGAATACAAGGATTCACGACTTGCTGTAAGGGAAACTCATGAATGATGTGCAAGTTGTTTGTAATGAGAGTCGTGAATACATCCTAACATGGAAAAATGGCAAAGTAACTAGCTGGATGAAGGTAGAATGTATTTCATGACAAGCCAAGCTATAGTGTTAAGGGAAAACCTCTATCCATAAGTGTCCTTTTGTGTGCCGACATGAGGGATATCAGCACTCGGACGGAGAGGTGCCACTCAGGTGTATAACAGATGCCCCGTAATGTGTGAGGTCAGAGGGGAACGATGGCCGAAATACATTATAATATTTAACTCTGGAGAAACTCATAAATCCAATGGAGCAGAGAGAGTACCTGAAACAAATACATGATAATGTCATATACAAAGTTACATCTGAGGATGCTATGTTCAATTTACTGGAACACTAGCTCCTTTAAAATATTTGATTACATCATATGATACTGGTAGAAACCACATATATTACAAGGGTGGATCGAAGCCATAATACAATAATGATGAGTCTTCAAAGATCTGGGAGCTGGATATCAGAATAGAACATGGTCTTGCGCAACTTAGCCCAAAATGAGGGACTAAGGTCTTCATAAATGATCCCAAAGAACCAGTACAATCCAAGCCATGTGAATAAGGGTAAGCTGAAGTCGAACATGGAGAGGATTCAACAGTTTGTCAACCAATAAGTGATTATTGACAACTGAAGCAAAGGAGTTCACCAATGATGAAAGTGAATCCAGAGGTACCATCGTCAAAACTCTAGGTCTTCGTCATCAAGAGGTGCTGAAACGGAACCATACTATGATAAGGAAGGCAATGGATCCTCCAACGGATCACAAGAGTGACTAGGAACTGGGCAAAAGAAGGGAGACACAAGTTAATGGATAACAGATATAACAGTGATGAGATCAGGTGATAGGTCAGACATTGAGTATAGTCCTTGAACAGTGAGAACAACATAGAGATGACCCAAGGCAGCATACAACAGATAGATAGAACAACTAGACTTATCTGTCATGTAGGAGACATGATCAGATTCCCCAGGTATAATGGACAAGAGGAGGAGTCAAAACTCAAAGTGATAGCTGAACACAAGTGTATACTGAAACATGGATATCGGAAAGCAAAGAGTGCTATGTTCAAGGATGACATGCTGCCATTACTGAAAACAAGAGAAAACTTCTTCCTTACCTTCCCTGTTAAGTTTTAACGAGTCCAGGAAAGTAAACTCGGTTCCCTCTTCATTTTTTAACAAGCTTGAAGAGATGGGAAAATAATGCTTGATACACTGATCCGTGGATTTAAAGAGCCCGAACTAGTACATGCTCATGCAGTATTTTCACATTTAGAGAGTCTGAAAATGCCAAAGAAGACTCCAGGGGGGTCCTTTTTCGTCCAATTTAGTCTCCTGAGGCCGAAAAAGTATAAAACAAACCACAGAAGAACTCTCTTAACTTCCGAAGAAGAAAAGGTGAACCTTTTTCGTACTTAGTCGGGAAGGTCCGAAAAAGGTTAAATTACCACCTACCCAACGCTCCTTCCAAAACAGCATAAAATAGCTTGAGTTTTACGAGTGTGAAGGAAACTTAAGATCACTCGGAAAGATCCATTTGGTTACGAGAAATGGGGCTTGCAACAATAAACTCGTTGCTTTGTTCTTGAATGTTTAACGAGCATGACAAAGACACAAAGTACACTCGGAATCTTTTTCATGTTTGGGTCCAGAGCACGAAAAAGAGAAAACTAAGCTCAAACCGGGTGTTCCTTTTCCGTAAATTTAGTCCCTCAGGTCCGGAAAAGTGATAAACCTATACCTAAGAATACTCTTCTCAATTCCGGAGAAAAGAGAGTGATCCTTTCTCATATTATTCCGCATGGTCCGAGAAAGAGATAACCTACCACCAATGCGGATGCCCGTTCACATATTCTTAACGAGCTTGAACGGACGAGATAACTTGGCAATCAAGTCTGTTTTGAAGGATCAGACCCGGGCCTAAAGAAACTCCATAAGGTTGGGGAGTCCTATAAAGGGATAGCTTGTAAAAAGAGATTCATAAGAAGCTCTATTTGGCGTGAAAAATATCTATGAGGAAACCCCTGGGCCTGAAACAGTGACGGAATGAGTACCAAAGGATGGCAATGGCATATAAGGATGATGCTCATGAAAAGGGATCCTAGCCACGGAAGAACAATGGTAGAGATAAGGGTCTAATGGCTTAAAATACCATAGTCTGTGGCAAAAATGTTGATTACTAAGGTTAATGTGGAGTGATAAGATGCCAACATGTGTTGGAAAGAGCAAAAACCACCCTATAGAAGCATCAACACTTTGTAAAAGTTGGTAAACCTGTTCCAAGGCACAAAGAGGGTGAAATTAGTCAATTGACATTTCAAACTATATAAAAAGACCCACTTTACGAAATATTATTTCTATAAATAGTTTGAAAATTAAAACATTTCATACCATTTGCACTTTTTGAACCAAAAAGGAAAGTTTACCCTCTATCTTTGATCGATCGCCGTGGACAATTGGACCGTCAGAATCAGAATCCGTAAGATTCAGGTAAATCTACACCCTAAGCTCTTCAATTTGATCCAAACAAATTTTCAAATTAATGGTTAATTCAGTATTTTTCATCAACCTAAATTATGGCAAAATGCATTCGCGGGTTGCAAGGCATGAAAGTCGCGAATACGCGTTTCATTTGCAAGTTGCTCAACAAGAAAGTCGCGAATGACTCGCGACTTGTCCCAATGGACAGTCGCGAATGCTGCGCAATAGGGAAAAGCTTTAAAAATAGTCAAAATTTTTAAATTTTTATGATGGAATACTGAATCAAATTGTGTGTTTTTGTTAAGAAAAATATGGTGCTGGAGTGGAGAGAGAGGGAACATGAAATGATGGATCAAGCGGCTCTCCAAATCCCGCCTACTATCCAAGCATTGAGGACTAGTGGGCTGCTCAAGTTCTTTTGCACATCGCCCATGCGGGCCAATTTCCGCATATTAGAGTTATTGGTCAATTACTGGGACCATGACCTGGGGATGTTCAATATCCAAGGTGAGAGTTTGGAGCTTACCATACAAGACATCTACTTCATAACCGGGTTGTCACAACGGGGAGCACCAGTGAACCTGGAAGGGAATGGCAGAGGTGGAGACCCCTTGAGTGTCCAGAACTATGTCGATGTATTCTGCAGAGCGGGTACTCAAAAGAAAGGCAGCAGCGTTCTCATTGCAGATATTCAGGATCTTACACTTCAGGTATTGGCCAGTACTATTGTGAGACTTTCAGGGTCAACAGGGTTGCATATGGCCACTAGGACTCAGATGAGAGTGGCGGTGGACTGCTTTAGAGGTACTCTCTTTGATTGGTGTACGGGAATTGCCCCCATTATGAAGAGGCAATTATCCGACTGTAAGAGGGGAAGACGGAAGAACTTCAGCTATGCGAGTATACTGGTAGCGTTCTTCTTTGAGAGAGTGCCAGCTATGAGCCCTGCTATACCATTACAGGTCCGTCATCCACGTCAGTCGAGGCTGAGCCGGTGGGGAGATATCTTCCTCCGTCAAGGAGGAGGAGACGTAGTACATAGCATGTATGATGATGACTTATATACATGGTGGGAACGACAGGTGCCGGCGTTGGAGCAGTTTCCATACGCCGGGTTAGATTTCCGAGGTGATATCGACCTTGTCCTCCCTCCAGGAGGAGCATGGGGAGAGATGGGTAAGTAATTTTTTATTTTTTATCACTATAAATTTTTTATGAATTTTCAAATGATAAGATATATACATATGCACAAGTCTAAACCCTATTTATGTGTCAAAATGTAGATATTGGACCAGTTCGCCCTGAAGGGCACCCACGTACCTTCGTACGTCCTGTTGCAGGGGGAGACCCAGGATTGATCAGGGTACTCGAGATGAAGCTAGGCAGGCTGACCGAGCGAGTACCTACGATACGGATAGAGCATCTCCCTGTAGCTATGCAGGAGTTTGTAGTTGGGGTTCCACCCGCCTGGCTACGTCTTTTCAGACGGGTAGCTAGAGCAGTACTTGTATACAGAGATGCGGTGGAGGCTGCCGAAGCCGAGGAGGCTGAGGAAGCTAGGGGGCACAGAGATCACGGGGACCAAGGAGGTCCCAGTGGCCATGGCGGGCAGGCTTAGTTCTAGGGCATTTTGATGGATGATGATCCACATTTTTTGTAT
>LPNX010347954.1:11845-33870 GCA_001517045.1 Pseudotsuga menziesii
GCAATCAACTCAAATTCAAGTCATAATTTTGGGACAAATCATCCCAATCCACAACCATTTCTGATATATTTTGTTCAAATTTTATGACATCTAGGATACAATTTGATAAATAATAAATTATGTTTCACACCACAAAATCACTCATAAATTTTGACACAAATCAATCCTATTCCGAGTCGAGGTCTGATATTTGGTTTAAATATTATGACATCTAACATACAGTTTGAGAGATTATGTTTCACACCTCAAAATCACTCATAAATTTTGGGGAATGTTTATATAGATTTTAAATTATCAAGTAATAATCATGGACATATTGATATTACATGACTAACCACTTTTACTATACCGTTCAAGTAGGGAATTCTAATGAGGACCATGACAAAAACACACTAATACATTTAAGCAACTGCAGACCATACCAATAAAAAAATATCTTAAAAAATTCACAGGGATCAAAAATGCTTTCCACAAAACTGGTAGAGACAGAACTTCTTTTGGATGAGGCTAACAACAATGTAAGTTTAAATTGAAAAGTACACCTATTTAAATTTCCCTTTTGGACTTCCACACAGAATATCAAACATAATAGTATATAGCCTTTGATAAAACAGAGAGATGGGAGCCAAGCTATACAATTGAAATTCAAAACTCCAAAAAGGATGAAGATATCTTACTGTTTGGATGAAAAATCATGGAAACAAAACGTACTGGCAGTGGCTTATCTAGATAGTCCTCTTTAAAATGAAGAGTCAACTTAAATGTACCTGCAAAAAAACCAACACTAGAGATGAAAAAACATAAAAATACTTTGTTCAAACACAACGTTTTACTTTATCATATAAACCATCATCCAACTCACTACATAACAAATTTTCAAATACTGTTACTTCATTCAAGATTCAATTTCAAGGTAGCTAAGTTGAAGTCGATATAGATGACCAATCTAGAACAGCCAAAACTACACAACTTGACGAAACATCAAGTTATTCAACATTACTCAACACCAACATATCATGTGGAGAAATTTTAAAATTGGATTGACAATATAGGCAAAATATAGGAAATCTTCTACGGCCTACTTTGAGAGGCCATAAAAATTTCAACTTGGATTGACATTCAAAATTAAGGCAAAATATAGGAAATCTTCTACAGCCTAATTTGACAGGAGAAAAGCAGCCAGTCTGTAGAGGTTAATCTTTCATACTACTCAATGTAAACAAACAAAATGAGGTATAACTTTATAGAGTTAAACTTAGTCAACTCTTTGGGAGCTAATCTCAAGAATACTAAAATATTTTATAAACCATCCCAGGTGTTAGCATTAAAGTCTGTACAGCTTTGACCTATGTCCCGCTACATGCTGGCCTGAAAATATTCTATTTTATCTGGGGCTACTGTGTATAGGGAAATGAACTTAACTTAATATAGCAAATTTCTATTGAAACCGTCATTACAACTTTCAGATAAATAGACATGGTTAAATTTTAAGCAGCCCCAGACTTCTTTAAGATCCCATGACAAAATTTAAGCAATTTTCTATTGCAAAATAAAATTTCTTTACAAAGCCACTCTTAATTTTGTGCAGTGAAAAAACTTCAAGCAATTCTAGTCGGTTAAGTGAATTTCAAATGACTAATACTCATGTTTTATTTTTTCTCTTAGCTGCTTTAAAAGGTTTGAAGTAAAAATAATTGGTATATCTGATATAACATATTACATGAGACCTTGGAACATCTCCTAAGATTTTTACTCATAAAGTCTTAACAGGAGTTCCTATTGGAAATCTTTTATCATATTTTTCTTGATCATTGCTTCAAGCAAGCGGCTCAGATTTCATTGGTTTTAAGTTTTAACACCTCTGACTCTTGTTCAAACTCTTCTTGTTATGATTGATTTGATATTTGAACATCAAGTATTGTAAATTACCCCCATCTTTGAACCCTGGACACATGGAATCAACTACTCCAAAGAATAATTATTTATCAATCAAAAACCAAACCACCAGTTATCATTATCTACACGCATGAATCGATTTTAAACTGCTACGTTGTATTTACACTGGATTATACCTTTTAGTCCCATTGACCTACATTTGTGGTCATTTTTTGAACAATAATAAAATTATCTTATCTTATAACTTCTATAAAATATTACTAAATTCCCCTTAATACCAGGATGTATTTCTTTTTCATTATTAACATTCCATGTAATAAGACATATGATTGTGGTGATTCAAAAACCAGTTCATTGGTGGGCATTTGACTCCGATGTTAGAAACAACAGTGAAGTCACTGTATCAAGTGGCCCCCATGTTTAGTAGAATAATAGAATGGAGGATTTCATAGTTTGACAAGTTTTCCTTAATGTTTTCTCATTTATAGTGTAGCCAATATTTCCACCTATGTGTTTCAAGTAAGAGAATCAATCTTCACGACAGCAGGAGGTTGAATAATACTTAAAGTGTTGCTCCTCTGTTGTTTCCAACATCAGAGTAAAGACATGCCAGGAAGGCTTGGCTCAAGTCTCTGCTTACATCACCAGAACCAGAGGACTTGGCACAACCTATCACAGAGAACAGAGATAATGACAAAAATATGCAACCCAGTAGCTAGAGGGGTAGATAAAACATATCAACTAGGCATGTATGACAGGGTAATGTTAAAAGATAAGACATCTTAGTATGATACATGTTCTATAGATATTTATTGCAGGTTGTTTGATATTGCATGTGTCAATGGATCTAAGAATGGAGGGTGGGAAGGTGGAATAGAGGTTTGTGTCTATTCAAGTATTCCCCACCACCATGAGGGTCAAGTATTCAAAGTTTGAAGGGAGAGGCTGCAAGAAGTATGGGAACTAAGTAGCAAATATGGAGGCTATGAATACAAGAAGAATGAATTAGGTAGGTGAAAAGTATTAAATAATCAGATAATATGAAGTGTGTGTATGGGAAACAAGAAAGAATATACAACCTTGTTACTAGTGCAAATACAACAGGGCATCAATCTAGCATGTTTTCTTGGTAATATTAAAATATAAAAAACCCTAGTATGATACATGTTTTGTACATTATAATTGCATGCCGTTTGTTTTTCGATTGATATGCATAGTTCTACTATGGAAATACAGACTTCATGTGGCCAAAGTTCAAATATTGAATGGGAGGAGGTGGAATAGAAGACTAGTCTGTTCGAGCTTTCTCCATCACCATGAAGGCTTTCTCCATCACCATGAAGCTCAAGTTTTAAAAGTTTGAAGGGGAGAGAACGCAAGTAGTCTAGGAACTCAACTGCAAATCTGGAGGTTAAGAAGAAAATATGACTGAATTAAGCAGGTATATACTTCATGATAGTTAAAGAATGTGATCCACAGAAAAAGAAGCAGGGAAAGAAGCGTATGTCTTCATGATAAGAAAGAAGGAAACAATTCAGTTGAACAATTAAAGAAAACCACCTAACCCATTTATATTTACACTCTAAACTCACTATGCCCTACACAATTAATATTTTAGCACAAAATACTACTTAATATCACACAGATTATATTGACCTCTAACATATTTCACACTGTAGACAGCTTCTCAGTAGCACAAAAACTCTAAATCAAAAAGGGTATTCAATGTTCACTCATACAGAATCATTTTGCCTCCTGTAAATGTTCATGATTATATGCAGCATAATTCACATCATGCTTAATCAATGATCCAATCATGTCACCTAGGTTAGTTGAAAGCTTCCATAAGACTTGGATTCCAGAACTAGGATATGGGTGCTAGCATTCGGTCCCTATATAATCACCACATGCCATGAGCAATGGGCTGCAATGCAATAAACAGAAACATATAGCTACAAACTCCATATAAAGAAGTTAGGTTCACAAAAATAGTGGATCTAAAGGCATTGCAACAGTACAAGAGATAGCCATCTACAAACTAAATATTGTCACAGTATACATCACTTGAAGTTCAGTTTGCATAAGGACGGGATGATAACTACAAGTTGATAGAAGATATAGATTATGTCACCACCTCACCATCACCCCTTTAATTTATCAAATCCAAATTTCTATGGTTCTTTAGCGCAATCTAGGGGAAGCAGAATAAGAAGTTGTAAGAGAAGAGTAAATAGAGCTTATAACTTATTGGTTTGACCTCAGGTAAACAAAGTATCTGAAGCAGAGATTCACCATGCATTGATGTTGGGTAAGATGGTAATTCTCAAAGTAGGGCTCAGGGGTTTAATAATCAAAGGTGACTTCAACATGATCACTGAATTGATGCAAGACAGACTGAAGTTTGATAAATGGATCCCGTGAATAGGTAAAAGCTCTGACCAAAAGGATTGAGCCATCTTCAATGTCAAAGCGAGGGTACCAATTAAGTAATAGGTTGGTTAACCTGAAAGCAGCCAAAGCTAAACATAACAAGGACCAAGTAGTATGAATACATAAGGAATAATGTTTTCTCACAATGCTTATGCAATGATAACTAATTTAACGATTGGTATTAGGTATTAGGGTCTCCTTTTGCAACTCAATGTAACATTCTCAAGATTAGGATGGCCTTTTGGGGTATTAGAACAATTTCTATTGCATTGAACGAAAGGTTGGGAAGCCTGAGAGTCACCAAAGGTGAAAAGGTTAAGGACAATATGGTATGATTCCATGACAACAAATTATTTTCCATGATGCTAATTCAATGATATATAATTTAATGATTGGTGTAGGGGCATTATAGGCTTGCAATTCAATATGGCATTCTCAAGTGCAGATTGGTCTTTTTGGGTATGCTGTTGATTTCTGAACTACCCAACCAAAGGGAGGAGGAGCATTTAGATTCCATAGAATCCCTTCCCATGAAGGAATATTAAAAGGTAAGGAAAGGTTCTGGGGGAGCAGGAGAAAGTAAATGAAATATGACAACAGTTGTTAAGTTGAAATCTAGATTCTACAGCCATTAAGACAAATAAAAAAATATCTACAGATATAGCACAAGGAAAATATGAGTCCTACAAACAAAAGGAAATTCATCAGTGCAGGGAAAAGAAGACAAGCATGTTACCTCTTGAATATTTCAAATATATGAAAAAATCATCAAGTTCAACACTATCCATGAGATGGAAAATGATCTTCTTGCTATGCAATTGAAATTATAATTAGCTTAGTCTTGTCACTTTTATTAATAGGAAATTTAAAAATAATGTGAAATTAGACATGGCATTATCAGAATATCATCAAATCTATTTCCTGTCAATTCATCTTAATCAACAATGTGCACAATTCTGCCTAGAACCAAATTGTTTTCTATGTATTTATAGTTGAGCAAAATAAAAAATGGTTGACCTAAAGCACCGACATTTATTGAATATCCTCAATCAAGATGGTTACAGGATATTGGTGAGAGCCAGAAAATAGGTTTATATAAATCAAGAATTATGACATGGATAAATGAAGTATTTACCATTGACCCTGGGTATTTTATACTTAGTATAATGATGGATCTGGTTCCTCTTTGTGATTCAAATAGGTCTGGGCTCTACTACACAGGTCACAACCTCGTGACGTTATCCTTAGTACATTCTCTCAATTTTCCTGTAATACGGCTACATGCACTGTAAGTATGGTGATATTTTAGTTCCTATTTGCCAGCATAGCCTCTAGATCACTGATATGTTAATTACTCTACACCGTAGCGTACCTCATACTCTCGAGATCACTCGATCCTACCCCATATTTTTTCTCTGCTTTCTAGTAACTGTGGAAGGAAGAAGGGGGACCGATTGATGGTATGGGAAAGAAACCCCTCTGGTATCCATGTTACTATCAGTTTATGTTCTTGCAATTATCATTCGTTTCGACAAGAAATGTGCATCAGGCCCTACTAGTGATGTTTGGCTATTAGCTTTTGTTCCAAGAAGTGTAGATCCGGAATTTATGATTGTTTATCTGGTAATTCTGACCTACCTTAACGACACGAAACCAAACCAAACAAAATAATGAAGTATAAACATATCTGCATATTGGAGTTTGCAAGAGCCGAAATTCTAGAGCTTGGAAACCTGCGAAAAACCTTAGCAAGAGCCTTGCAACTCCATATTAACCTTTGAAACCAAATTCTTTGATATTGAAACCCTATTAAGCTTTGAAACTTGAATATGTGGACAAAATTGGTCCCATTCTACCCCACTGTCAGTATTTTTGGACGAAATTCTCTAAAAAAATATCCATAAGGAAAAACCAGGGGCGATTTACACTAGATTTTAGATTAACAATAAAAAAATTGGGCGAAATTTCTATCAGTGACTTCCATGGCCAGAAATCGGGGGAAAACGTGGGAAAATATCAGTATTTTCATGGGCTAAAATTCATTTTCCAGTTTTTCCCTCTTTCGGGATGAAGGCTATTTAACTTGGGCCAACTATATATAAAATAAATAATGGGCTAATTTATTAAATAAAATAAAAACATTTTAATACAAAAAGTCGCCCACCTTTTTTTGGGTAACCCTTAAAATTCACCCTTAAAATCATCCCTATAAAATAGCTTAAATGTTTGGCCATTAATGATATAATCATAAGTACTATAGACTACCTCAAACTCAAACAAGAATGTGTATGGATCCTCATAGGCCAAATCATGAAATTGAGGTAAGGAATCAGGGTTGATATTCTTCATTGTAGCCTCATTTTGTTTGAATACTCTTATGGTAAAGGCATACTATGGTTTGTTCCTCATCTCCCATTACGTTTTCTCCTATAGTTATTGGATTATTAGAGGAATCCATTGAATCTTCCTTTGAAGTAGTTTCAAATATACAAGTTCTTCTCATGTGTTGGAAACATGGGGAGTTGATCTCCCGATTCTCTTGATATTAGCATTTTAACAATAAATGTAGTAACTTCTACAAAATACAATAAGTCTACAGTAACTAGTATGTTTTTGCAAAATTAACTAAAAACAATTTAAAAGAAAAATATATTCTAATGAAAATAGTTTCTTGTACTTACCTTTAATGGGCCCTTATCCAGGGTCACCACAATAATAAGGAACTTCCCATATATACATGGAAATGAGTCCTTTATCCATTAAAATGAAAGAAATTGTTTACATGCAGAAAACATCTTTAAACTGTGAATGCCAAAGTTGAATGCGATAGAATTGTAATCAAAATGGCGCCAACCTAATTTTTATTATCCAAAATGTTTAAATAAACAAAACTACGCAATCTACTTAGTCAAAAATTTATCCTAACTCAAAGAAAATTCAATTTACCATGTGTTATGCTAAACAATAGTGCACGATAAATAGTAATGTGCAACAATGCACAGTGGGGAAGATTATAATTGTCATTCTAGGAGGACACATGGATGTTGAGGGATACCATACATGATATTTTCAGCTTGATAGTCCACAAAACTTTGTAAGGCATGATATATCTATGCCAATTGTGGATTTTTGTGCTTAGGGTGTACTTCTACACAAAACAAGGACTTAAGTGTGTTGAAATCCAAATAGCTTGTTGGGTCATGATCTCACTATGCTAATTGGGATCTATTAAAAACATGTAAAATGAACATGTTCTTAAGCATCACTATTGCAATCAATACATTAGTCTCATATGCATTTTATCTATAAAAAGGAAGTCTTCATTAGATAAGTAAGCAATTGAAATCAATATATAATCCTAACTTAAATGAACACCACATACATCAACATGAATTCATAGTATTCTCTTTTATTGCTCTATGTGTTGAAGTAATAATAAATGGATGGATTTTCTTACCCAAAATAGGGATACATCACATGTAAAAAACAAATATAATTTTTGGTATTAAATATCTTATAAATAACATTATGACACATTTCCCTGAGGAATAAACTCACACAAAACCCTCCAAGTACTTCCCCATAAATCATGGATTCTAAATGGGACTATCATGATACCTATAATGATATATATAATATATAAATCAATCTCATTCTCATGACACTTATAAACCCAAAGAATTGCAAGAAGGATTCTTAGAACAAGAACCTTCTAGAAACATATTCAAGCAAAGAGGTAGAAATAATATTAGATGTATATAAGAATATTTTTGTACTCCAGTGCAGAAGGAGGCGAATCAAAGTAGCCTTCATCATAAGGAAGAGAAGGAGATGACACAACTCTTCCATATCATGAAGACCAAGGTTGACGCTCTATTGTATTCTACTTCACAATACAATCTCATAGAAGAACATTAATATGCATGGATGATTTAACAATGTTCTCAAAGAAACACATAGACCATGTCAATAAGATATTGTTTAGTTAATCTAAACAAAAATCAATTTCCTTATGTAACATATTAACTCTAAACAAACTTCAATTTCCTTGAATCTAATAACAATGAATTTATCCTTCCACATCTTGAATGTGCATCATAAATTTAGTAACATATTCTCCTTCCTTCATGTTCAATGTGTAGGACTAATTCCTAAGGTCATTATTTTCAAAACTACATACTTTATAACAAGAAGACAATAAGAAGATCAAGGAAATTTAACAAAGGAGGACTCGATATGGACACCTTAATCATTATGAAAATTCTGTATCTACAATGAGCATTTAAAAATAGGACATATTAAGATATAAGAGGTCACCGTTGATTAAGACCTACAAGGTCAAGCAAGGAAAAACATAGAACACTATTTTGAGTTGGTGTGGGTTTGCTTGGTACATATTTGGCCTAATTTATACATGTACATGGATTATGTAAGGAATAAAAGTTGGATGGCACTAGGAATCCCTTCTATGAAGTCTTGAACAACATATGTGCCCTCATTATTCCACATACAATGTGTTCATTGTTTGTTTTTGTAAGGAAGGCATGCTCGAAGACTTTAACTCTCAAAATCGATATTGGGTGCATTCTAAAAAATATATAAGACAAAATATTTTTAATTCTATAAACTGATGACATTTCAACATCCTAGTCGAACCCAAATAGACCTATGAGACTATAAAATCAACCAAGTGAATCAAGGATATTAATATAAACTTGAGCATAATTGTATTCTAGTACTATAGAAATGGTTAAGTAATTGAATCATGTCCTGGATAGTTGTTCATATACATTGTGAAAAAAGTGTTCAAACACACTGGGAGCATATTATTATACCCAATGCATATTCACATGCCAATACTCATCCACAAGGACTTATACAATTGTTATCTTATAGTCTTCCCTACTACAAATTCATACTAACCTAAGATACACAACCAGCATGGGTCTGTATAAAAGTTCAAAATCACTAGTAACACATGAGCTTAGGATTCCCTTTTTTAAAGGAAGTTACTAGTACCAAATCATTGGAAAAAAATAGTTTAGAGGTTGGTGAGAAATGGAATTGTTAGAGATATTTGAAAGTGAGTTTTGATGATGGAGTAAAAAAATGTTGTCCAATTCCTCAACATTGCTAGAGAAACAATTGCTACACCAAAATATTCAGTCAGATCTAATGAGAACACCAAAAAGTGATTCTGTCAATAACAATATAGTTATAGTCTTTTGTACAAAGAAACTTTCATTTTTATATCCTTTAGAAATATATGTATTGTATTCATCTGTAACATAAATGCAATTAATAAATATCAGTAAATCTAGTGAATTCAATGAGTACAATTTATATGCATTTTATTTATGCTTCTAATTATTTAAAGTATATTTTGTTGATTTTATTTTATCGTTTTGTGTTTTATATTTTAATATAACTATGCAATACATGATCTAATTACATTTGTTCTATATGTGCATAGGTAGAATGCCTCAATAGGTACTTTGTCAACCTTACATCCTCGTGATTATGGGTAAGGTAAGTTGTACTACCACTAGCGATTTAAAATGGTAAAATTATTTAATTTATGAAACCAATAAATTATTTTCCATGTTGATGCATAGCGCTGACATTGCACTACATCACAGTAGCTTATAATTGGTCCATGATAAATACCCCTTAAATCCACCTAGCATCATGTAATAACTACTTATTTATGTAAATGAGTTATGAATTGTACTTGATCAAACAAATTTGAGAATCCATCTAAAGTAATATTAAATCATGGATATGGTAAGAGAAGGAATTAATACTGTATCATGGAGAGCATAACATCAAAAACCTTCCTACCTTGATAGACCTTAAAACAAGATCTAGAGAGCACAGTTACAACTAGGAAAATTAACATAACAAGTTTTCTGTAATGACCAACTCCACAGTATGGTTCGATGGATATTGTCTTCAAGTATTTTTTTCTAATCCTGGATATGGAACTGGAAGGTCTTGAGGAGATTCATACCTTTGTATATGTGAATGAATACCCTATTACAACGTGGAATTTGATGAAAATTTTTCAATGAGCTATACAGATATTATAACTCTCATCAATATCATATGGTCATCTTAAATTTCAGCCATCCCATTATAGCATATGATTTGCATGTACTCTAGGAGAAATAAATGATTTTGTTCATGATGAATTCCTCTCATGTATTCTCTAAGAGAGTCCCTAGAAATAAAAATTTCTCCAAATAAATATGCTTATGCTATTAACTTTGAAAGACTCACATTTGGGGAATATATATTCTTCCCATTGTTATCATCATAGACTACTGAAACGAAGGAAACTTCTATGGAGGGTTGTGAGATCACTGAAAATTTAATTGATAAATTGCATTCAATTTGGGAAGAAAATAGTCCAAACATTTACTGTGAAGAGTTGCATCAAGAGTTCACTAAAGAGGTTTTGAAAGAGGATGTGGATACTTTGAACCAGAATGCTGATGACGTGTTGACTGAAACAATATATGATGCATGTGATTGTAAATTTATCACACTACTGGTATATTTCCTATCATTTTAGTGTGGAAATTCATATTAAAAACTTGATACTTTTGTGAAGCAAGACAAGTCTTCAATAAGGAAAGCATAAAAATATTATTTGGTGCGAGCAACAAATGATGCATTGAGTTTCCATATGAAGCCTTTGCAATCCAAGATTATATGGTTACTAAATCAAAACAAGAGTCATTGTGAAGAAATATATTTACTCAGTGAAGAACCATTATTGAAAAAAGTAGTAATTTTTTCTAAGGAAAAGACTAATTCTATGAAGAAAGAAACTATAAAATATTCTAGGTTAATATTTTGTTTCAAGAAAGGTTTAAGAATGTATGTGTTGTGCACAATTTGACTTCTAAAAGTAAAAACCAAGGTGACTTTCAAGAAATACAGAATTCAAGGAATATATATGCCCTCATATTGAACTTCAAAGTTTGTAACAACTGTCAGAAAAACAAAGAGAAAGTCTATAGGTAAAGTTTCAAATGCGTTTGGATAAGTTTTCATGTGATACACTTTCAAGTTATTTTTAATCTGTTTATCTTTAATATGAGGACACTATCTATTTTTTGCAAATCTTTAATCCTACAATAATATTTTTTACTTTCTTTTGATTACATGTCCATTCATTGGAAGATTTTAGAGATCAAAAATCTATAGTGACACACTTATTTTGAAAAGGATAGCTACTGGGAGATGAACCTATTTATGTTTCCTATTTATTCTCATAGCTCTTCTATCAATCATGCTTCATGTGGACTATGGTCACATGTTCTATAGTTTTTTTCTTTCTTCCCAATAGAAAAGCCTCCGCAGTCCAAATACCATCATTAACATGCAATAATCCTAGTGCTTCATAAAAAATGATAATCCATGTCATCAATATGCCAAATCAAACAAAAAATGCTAGGGCACTCCATGAGAATATGATCAATGTGTCATGACATATGAGTGAACTTCAGCATCATATAGTAATGTTCTAGCTTGGACGCATCAAACTCACATAACCACATAAATAACCATACTATCAAACATTGTATAGGGTTTAGGGTTTAGGGTTTAGGAAAATAGAATGATCTCTTGATTTTATATTTTTATACATGTTTTGGTTATAAAAATGGTTTATGAGGTGCTAATATTGGGAGGATAGGATGGAGGAAGAGGAATTTGTGGTTTACTCAAAGGAGGTGGAGGAAGTGTTCTCTAAACCAATTTTTGGATGTAGGGATGAAGTACTAAAAGATTGGAAATTCTCAAGGGTATCACATAACAACATCGAAGAGGATAGTGACTCAAATAAGATAACCTATTCTAAGTCCTTGGAACCACCCCAAATCCCTAACTCTAAGGTTGACCCTAGCACTGTGGGTCTATGTTGTAAAAATTTTCTTTCCCAATTATGCCAATAATTTTTATTTTTCTGTGCTTGGGACACCACCTATTATTCTAGGTTTACAGTTATTTATCCCTAGGTTTCAGTTTTATAATTTTTTCTTCACAATATTCATTGTTTTATGGATCAATTTGTGTTGTATTTCCTTTTGTTGTCCCAATTTTATGTTTTCTTTATATGCCACGCAACACAAAAATTCTCCAAACCCCTGTCTAATACTTTCAAAAACGAATACCAAATACTTATCACAATAAAATCTATTTGAATGGGTATCTAGGGGGGGAATTCGAGGCCATTTTCAGGCCATGAACATTCAAAGGTGATTTTTGTGTATTCTGGGAAGCATAACAATGAGGAAAGGACCAAAATTCAGACCTTGGCATGAAAGATGAATTCTTGGCCAGATTTCTAGATTGAACCAACATTCTGTGCATATTTACAACAAAAATACTAGTTGTTGTAGAGGTTTTGGGCACTTTTGCACAAGTATGGGCATGTAAACAACCTCAATCTTCATTCACATGCATATTATAGGGATAAATTAGTTGTAAATAGTGATGAAAATTACCCTAAGATGAATTTTGGGATAGATGAAGGATAAACATCAGTAAAATTATGCTTTTGGGCATAATCTCACATAATATGAGTCATATGGATTGTTTTAGGTTTTTCTTAATGAGTAGACATCCACGCTATAAGCGAAAATATATTTCTCTACTTGGATAAGGAATAAATAAATTTCTAATATAAAACGAAGTGACGCATAATAAGTCTTTACCTTTTCCAAGTGTGGAAGCAAGGTTGCTTTCAGACTCATATGTAAAGTCATAAATTCTTGATATAGGTACAGATGATGCAAGGTTACTTCCTATATCTCTGTACAACACATCAGTCCTGGTAATCAGTCAAATGAAAAGATTACAGGGAGTTGTTTTAAATTTAAATGAAGAATACCTCTCTCTAATATAATGGACTCCAAATTAGGAAAGAGAAACCTATGACCAATAGTAGTAGATTGAATTATTGTCTTCACAATATCTATTGGATGCAAGTGCAACCAAAAGCTTACAAACATTCCATCCAATCCACCTTCCATAAACCTTAGGGATAATTCAAGTGGTTTGATTTTCTGTCCAAAATTCCAAAGGAGGTCATATAATTGAATCCATGAGGCCCTTGGGTTCAAGCATACATGTTTTCCAACAACATTTACCCCAAGATCCATGCATGGAATGTGAAGAATTGCCTAGAGGTTTTACCCAAGGAAATTTTCAATGGAAAACTATATATTTTGGTTTGTAAGTATTTTTGTTGTGGAAGTTGTCATCCTTCCTAAATAGCAAGAATTTGCATGAAGATACATTGTTGTCCCTACCTTCGATCTACCAGGATTTGAGTAATGTTGGAGTTCTCAAAATATTCGGAGTCATTAGGGGACTCACAGAGAGCCATAGAAAAATGGGTGAGGCATGAATATATTTTTTTTGCACCAAGAAATAGTAAATTGGAGATTACAAATGCATAATGGGCCTATGCAACAACCAACAAATTGATTTTTAAGCCATTATCCAGGTTTGATCAATGCAATGGGAAACATTGGACATAATACCAATGGAATGGACATACACCAACAAAAAAAGGTAGAAAAATAACAGAACTAAACTATAGAGAAGTAAAAGTGAGAATAAGCAAAGATAGTTTTACTAAGTTTTGATGCACTACAATAAAAAAGGAGGTTGTCAACACACCTATAAATTGCTCGAACCTATTGGATTTATGTTCAAGGAGAATTCTAGGATGGAAAAATATCCCCCAAAAGCAAGAATAATAGCACCCTAAAGAGACCCTAATATTAAGACTTTGATACCAAATTATTTGAGGAGTGTGATCCCATGGCTGGTTATTTTGGTTTCCAATATTACAACAATTCAAATGACTCCTTTCACTTTATGAAAGAAGATATGAGTTACTTAGTATATATATTTCCATCTTGAGGGTAAAGGAATCATGGGACTTCAAATGAGTACAGTTAACAATAGCTCGCTAAGGTAATATAACACTTGGCATGGTCTTTTCCTGCAAAACAATCATGCCACCATTAGTCAACATTAAAAAAAATTATCGGTTTATTAGAAACAAATTATAAAAACTATATTGATCAATATATAATTACCTAGAATCTTCTCTATATTTATTGGGATGATTTCATCATTCACCAAAAATGTGTCACTATTAAACCAATGCTAGTGACATGAGAATATCGAGTAAATGTTGTTTCAACATCAACATTAGTATCAAACCCTACATCCATGCCTTCTTCTACAGCATCTGTTGTGGGTCGGTTAGCATCGGCTGCACCCTCTGCTAGCCTCGGGGGTTTCATAGATCGTATTGTCAACTGTTCAGTGGAAAAAATTGGTGCAATATGTAGTGTCATCGAGTGGTTTGGTCACTGGGACCAACAACGCCTTCACCACCAGTGTTAAAATGAAGAATTTCCTGTAAATACAAACCATTGTATTATAAGTTCAATATCATATAGAATAAAAAATTATAAATTTCAAAATGAATTTACATTATTATTCTGGAACTTACTTTCAAATGTCAACATCTATGGATTAATAATTGAATCCTTGCTTTGATCTCATTTGTCTGTGGAACTGTCAATGCCAGAGAAACCAGTTCCTCATTTTGTTTTTCCATTATCTTCTGTATCACCTTCAACGGGTCTGGAGACGTACCAATTCCTTTATCATTAAACAACTAGCATACATCAAACTCTAAATACTGTTGAGTTGGTGTTTCAAAAACTGAATCCCCTGTTTGCAACAAAAATATATAAAACATTGCTTAGTTTTTGAAGCAATAGTCTGCAAAAAAAATTATATTAACAAAAATTGTCTATCATGATAGATTCCTAGAATTACATCTAGGTTTACCTGATGCCTAGATGAAAGTGTGGTCTTATCAACAACCGAGGACTTTTGATGATCATCCACCTCCAAAAAAAGTATAGAACATTATCATAATGAATGTAATATGTAAAAACTCCAAAAGACATAACAAAATAAAAATTATCCTACATGTTTTATATGTGCACAATTTTGAAGTATTTAGAATGTGGAATTACATTTAGGATTACATGTTGAATCAAGGCTTCAGTTTTCTAATCAACAACTGGGGACTTTTCCCGATCATCAACCTGTAAAAAAAGTAGACAACATTATCATAATGAACACAGGAAAAACGGAAAAATACATAAAAAAAAATAAACATTATGCTACACGTTATACATGTGTACAATTTTACAGTATTTAGAATGTAGAATTACATTCATGTTTACCTATTTCCCTGATGTTGCAGTCATCTTATCAATTGTCAGTTGGATTCCATGATCAACACTCTCAATGGAAAATATGTAATATTATATAAACAAACCAAATATACTATTCAAAATACATAACGATAGATCTATTTTTCCATCCTAAATTTTTACAATGGCAATTTCGATGCATACCTCTCGCCTTGAGGCAAGTCTACTGGCATCAGCTACGAGGGAGGTGCACTGGCTAAAACAACCCTGCATAAAAATCATACTAAAAAATACCTAACGAAAACAAATTACTCATTAAAACAATTTTAAAACATAACATTTTTATGTATACATGTTTCCTCGTGGACCATGTACTCCTCTCACCTTCAGCTTCTGCTGGGGTGATGCACCCCCCATCACCTCAGCATGAATTCAACATAGGAAACTTAATCAAAAATTATAATTATATTCTAACAAAAAATCTTAAAGATGTTAAAATAATTAATAAAAGGTTGGGGAAATTGTTGGATGTACCACATCCATAATAACCATGTTTGTATTTACTCGATTCAAATTGTAACTAATAAGCAATTATTCCCCAGAAACTATTGATTTAATGTCGCGTACAAAGACGCAGTTTCCTTCACGCACCTCAAATATGCAGTTGGGTTTCTTAAGTCTAGATCCTAGTTCTGTACTATTTATAAACCCTGTAATATTCCCATTTATTTTTGGCCTTCCGTCAATGTACAACGTTTCTCCTTTATTTTGATCTTTATCTTTCAGTTGTATATAATTTGCTAACAACCCATATCTATCAATACTTCATGTATATTGGACCAGGCACATCCAATCATTGTAGTTGTAAGAGGTTCCAACATACTCCATCAATTTTGTGCATCTGTCGTATCTAGCCTTTAAGCCATCCATGAAAAAAAACCCCAATCCATCTAATGATGACAGTGAAATTCTATATATCCCCTCATTCACAAATAAATCATTGTTGACTTGAGGAAGATCCCTAGGTACCCATTGTTTCACTAGGTGTTTGTACCTTAAGGGCACCTCGCTGTCTTCTATTGTCTCATCATGATAAGAACATGACCCCCCTCCTTTGAGAAAACATTCTATGCGTTTATTGAATTTTCTTCTGATCTAGCCCTTGTAGACCTAGTGGATGTCTAACTTTCCTCTAGCATTCCCAAACTCCCCTCGCTGGAGGAAGACAGGTTTGAAAAAGAGTTGTTTGGTTCTACCTGCACCATGTCCAGAAAAAAATATTGGAAAATAATAGTAAAATACTAGCAAAAGACTTGGAAAGAGTTATAAGCATGACATAATGGTTATATCGTTATCATGAATAATATCAATAATTCCCTAGTATAATAGTCCATCACATAGTTCATCAAAAAACACACCCCTAAGGGGATGAAAACAAACTCTATATCCCTAGCTAAAACAAGATATATGTTGACGTATCCCATAGTATAAAGAACAAAAAAAAACTATTCCACATAAATAAAAAAGCTCTGAAATTAACAGTATCATTCCTTCCTCAAGTATTTCCTCTTATAAAAGTTACAAGAAGGAGAAGATGCCAACCTTCATATTCAATTATTCCTTGGATAAATGGTCTGCACTTATATTGTGCTCCATGTAGACATGGCTAAAGTCATATAAATGAATTGAAGATGTCGGTAGTATAGCATATATGTCAGATATCCGATGAAATGCATTACTTTCTCTAACCTCTATAGATGTGTTCACATTCTGAGAGCTTCTATCACTACACTGACCTGATCACACAACTTCTAGGACATTTCCCCACTTTGTCCCGATTATTCATTTTCTTGGCCATTCCTCTCTCCTTACTCTACACCCATAGGCTTACATATAACTTAGATAAACTTCCAACTCATCACAACAAACTCCTAAACTAAATGTTATAAAATTGTAACAAATTTTTAATAATAGATTCATCCCCTGTATTCAATGAACCAAATAGCTCAATCCTTATCTATTCATTTTTTCATTAACTATTTTCTTTATATTTACGCAAGTGTCTATGACAATCATATATTTATGCATGGTTTTACGCTTCCTGGTTTTAGTGTTTACCCATGTTTTTAATGAACCGAATAACTCAATGCACACATCTCAAATGTTACTCTTTGGACTATACCTCTTTTTGTGACAGATTTGTGGCTGTAGCAATTCTGTGGTTAATAAGTAAATTTCAGATCTGTAATATGCTGGGACTTGAGCCCTCAGGAGAGTGTATTTAGTTCTAGTATTCATGTAGCATCATGTGAGAATTGATTGGATGAATTGTAACCTTAAGAAAACCTTTTCCTGAAGTATTTATACTTGTCTTTATGTAAGGAAGGAATGTTCTAGGGCTTGTGAAAGACAAAACCTAGAAGATAATTGAAGGTTTTGGATTTCTTAAAGAGAAAACCTAGAGGATAATTGAAGTTCTATGGTTTAAGTCCATCTAAGAAGGACCTAGGGTTTTGATAGTGGTTCCAACCTCATCAAAAATCACATGGAGAGTAGGAATTCGGTAGGCAACACTTTTTATGAATGCAGGATTGGAAGGATTGTAGGTTTTTCCTTGGATTCTATCATGTATGAGAATATGGGAATGGCATTGAGTCAAAACCACCAAGCCCTCCACATAACCTGATGTAAATGGTGTTGATTGTTGAACTCCTTGTTTATATGATTATAAAACATTAGAGGAAATTTAAACTCAAAATGGGCCTTTTAACTTTAACTCAAATTCCATGTCATCATGTGTTAGCCAATGAAATTGCTTTAAATTTGAAATACCGTATAGGTCTTAAACACCTTTTTAATATAAATTTAGGGATAGGTATCATAAAAATAACTACTTTTTTTGTTTGTATTTTCGACATATCTCCCCATGTTTTTACTCAAATTTTGATCGGGAGAGCTAGTTGGATGTGGAATTGAATTCTGCATCCAACGAGTACCCACTCAGCATACTTTTGATGGACGATGCTACCCCAAAAACAAGAAATACCTGAAAAACATGATGATGATGTCATCATCATGTATTTTTAGGTATTTCTTGTTTTTGGGGTAGTGAGGTCCATCAAAATTATGCCAAGTGGGCACTCGTTGGATGCGGAATTTAATTCCACATCCAATGTGTTCTCCTGATCGAAATTTGAGTAAAAACATGGGGAGATATGTCGAAAATACAAATAAAAAAGTAGTTTCTTCTTTTCTTCCTCCAAAATTAATAAATATTATTTTATTATTTTAACTATTATTTTATTAATTTTTTTAGGAGGCCCATTTTATGTTGAAATTTCTTCTAATGACTGTATCTTTCACTTGAGCCAAAATCCTTGATTAGGCATGCCAAGCTTTTTCTTCAATATTTTAAAGGCTTCACCATAAAAGGTCTACAATTTACACTTGCATCCAATGTACAAAGCTCAAAAATATACTACAACAATTCCATTATATATGTGCCTCAAATTATAACATTAAAGTTGAATATATCCAATAAAGAGATAGTATTCCATTTAATAATCAGTCCATACATTGCACAATTTAGACGTGATATTATCAAGTCTTAAGAGGACAAAAATATCACTCTTCACAACCCTCCTATGATGGCTAATAAACATTATATTAGTAAAAGTATTTTTCAGGTAGGAAAAGAAAAAAATAGTACATGACAAAATCCTTATAATGCAAAATGATAGCCTTGAATATCCCAAAATCTAGGTCCAAATCTGCAAATATATCTTCTGCATTCAACCCAATGGCCTAGGACATTTATCCACAATGGAAGAAACACATTGCAAATGAGGATCTGCTATGCTTTTGTAGGTTTCCATCCAACTACGACCAAAAAAAAAATTAATAAAATGAGGCCAAAGCCTTAGTATGTTAGCCTTGAAGAGTTCAAATTTGCTTGACATATTCACCATCATGACACTTGTCCTCTCCTAACATGA
This sequence comes from Pseudotsuga menziesii, assembly GCA_001517045.1. NCBI lineage: Eukaryota > Viridiplantae > Streptophyta > Pinopsida > Pinales > Pinaceae > Pseudotsuga > Pseudotsuga menziesii. The sequence goes on from LPNX010347954.1 coordinate 31,425, forward strand.
GCACTCTTTCTTAGATGAATTGGAAGGTTTCTTGGAGTGGTGTGACCTATAGATGTGTGCACAAAGAGCCTCAAATGTGAAGTGGTCGTATTCTTAAATGATGCCACATGTGAGCAAAGGGCCATTTCATTCTTAAACCAAATCAAACTTTTACAAAAGAAAATTCCAAAGAAGGTGTGCCTTAGAGAAGGGTGCAAACAATGGGCTTCATAGAGAACACCATCATAAAGTAGCCCCCACACAACCATGTTCTTGGGATAATATATAATTATAAAGGATCAACTATGCCACATTTGAAATGAAGGACCAACTCCTCCAAAATAATAATAAATTCCATAAGAGAGGGGAGAATCCTTGGTGATGGGATAGGGTTGATTAGAAAATGGATACTTATAATTAGAAAATGGATAAATATTTTATGTCTATCATATATCCTGTAATGTCCCCATTTTTTGATTCCCACATTATATAGATAGACATGGTTAACTTTCATACTGGAGGAGGAGTTTATCACTATTGAAGCCACTCTTTATAATTTTGATGGTCATTCTCATTTTTGGGTGATACATTTCTCTGTGGTCAGTTCCCATCCTCAGACTTGTACAATATTGCAAGAGAGATACTCCATTATTTTTCTGAGTGATTATACATGTGGCATTGTTGTTCCAAGTTATTATGTGTTGAAGATATTTGTTGTGAGAAGTATTTTCTTACAAGATGGGTGTTCCACTTCACCTACAACAATTTCCCATTTTCCCAAGAATCCAAATCGTATATCTATCATACTATGCAACTTTACCATTGGGTGACTGTATGTAATTCCAAATATCAAGTCAGAATATTAATTAATAGCAGTCTCCTTTTCGTTGTTTTCATTTTTGTCATAAGGTTTGGTTTATGGAGTGTACTCTTGGAGTATGAGAGTCATTGTATATAGTTGCTTTGATAAATTTTAAGCATGTGCAAGAGGTTTTGTTTGGAATCAAATGATGTACCTTATTGGGTTAAATGTATCATATCTAAGCCAAAAAAAAATTAGACAATGTCCTCTCCAATTAATGTTGAGTAAGCTACAACAGATTGCAACCGAAGTGTTTGACAAAATGACACAACCAAAGGGTGAATCCACGGACCTGGGTAACACTTTTTGGCAAGCGCATCTTGTCAAAAACAAAAAAACGTACCTTGGTCGAGGGCTTTTTAAACCCTCGACCGAGGTATTAATACCTCGACCGAGGTTTTATCAAGCCCTCGACCGAGGTCTGTTTAAGCCCTCAGTCGAGGTATTTATTAACCCTCGGTCGAGGTACTAAAACCTCGACCGAGGGTTAATAAATACCTCGACCGAGTTATGGACCTCGGTCGAGGTAGATACCTCGATCGAGGTACCTTTTTCAAAAAAATTATGAAAAGGGGCCGCGGGTCCCCCGGCCGTCATTTTCAATCGCTCGACCGAGAAATAGTGAGCTCGACCGAGGAACAGTGAGCTCGACCGAGGAACATCGAGCACGACCGAGGGATAGTGACCGTCGCCGCAAATAAACCCAGCCTCGTCACAATGTCGTAGCAAAGAGGTAACAATTTAAATTGTTTTTCAATTTAAATGAAATTTAAATTTTTTTTTTTATAAATTTATAAAATTTGTTTTAAATGTATGTTTTTATAAATTTATAAAATTTGTTTTAAATTTTTCAATTTAAATGTATGTTTTTATAATTTAAATTTATGTTTTTATAATTTTCATGTTTAAAATGTGTACCGGCAAGCAGAAATGCTGGCGGATTTTTGAAAATTTGTAGTTAAATTGATTTTTTTTGTTAATTTGTTATATATATAGATATATATATAAATTATGTCAACCATTAGGGTTTATGCTACCGGTTTATTTTTGAAATGTGTCTTGGGCAAGCCAAAATGCTGCCCGATTTTTTTCAATCCTCCATGAATTCATGGAGGATTGAAAAAAATCGATAAAACAACAACTAAACAAACCTATATGAACCATAGAGACAATTAATCAACTGTAGGCCCGAGACAAATAATATAAAAATTTATTTGAAATTGGTTTTTAAGAGCATGTGCATGATACATGATTCATAGAGGAACGGGTCTTATGGCCTTTGTCTCTAGTATTTGGTCATAAAGCATGGCCTAGACCACAAGGCCTACCCTTTGTATAGACGATGTAAAACTCGGAGTTATATCCTTATTGGACGTATTGAGCAATAGGTGTGGTTCTCTATGTTGTAGACATGATCACCGGAGGAAATAGTTTCCTTTGGCCTTATATTAAGGTTGTAAGCATCAAATGATCATCAATTTTTTTTAAACAACTACACACATGACCTCTTAATGCTAAGGCTAGTTAATGCCTTATAGAAATAGTAATGATGTTATGGGTGCCCTTTCATGAACCATGATCCTTACCATGAACTATTAATGCATA
>LPNX010347967.1:4365-192534 GCA_001517045.1 Pseudotsuga menziesii
TGGACCAGCTTAAAGGGGCTAAATATTTTAGCAAGATCGACTTAAAGTCCGGGTATCACCAGGTACTAATCTAACCGACCGATGTGTGGAAGACTGCCTTCAAAGCCAAGGAGGGCCTTTTCGAATGGTTGGTCAAGTATTTTGGGCTGACGAATGCTCCTGCAACCTTCATGAGACTGATGGAAAACATCTTGTGGACATTCACCAACTCATTTGTAGTAGTGTACTTGGATGACATCCTGATATTCAGTAAGACTTGGGAAGAGCAACTCCACCACATCCGACAGGTCCTCCAAACACTATGGCAGCACAAGTTGTCTACCAATTTGGACAAGTGCACTTTTGACATGACCCAATTTTAGTCTCTGGGATACATTATTGATGAGTGTGGGGTACATGTGGATCCAACCAAGATCCAAGTCATTTGGGATTGGACAGCCCCAACTACTCTAACAAAGCTTCGCAGCTTTCTGGGCCTTGCTAATTTCTACCGCAAATTCATGTTGGGATTCTCTCATATCACTTGGCCCTTGAGTTAAGTCACCAAGGGAGGAGCGAAAGAAAAATTATTTTGGTCAGAAACTCAACAGAAGGTGTTTGCAGAATTGAAACATCGCCTCTGTTGTGCCCCAGTGCTCACATTACTAGACTTGCAACAACCATTTGAGATCGAGACAGATGCCTCTCACTATGCTATTAGGGCAGTCCTTACTCAACAAGGGCAGCCAGTTGCATATCACAGTGAGACACTGTCCAACACAGTCCGCAAATATCCCACTTATGACAAAGAGATGTATTCCATTTTATAGGCTTGCTGACAATGGAAGCATTATATTTTGGTGAAGGAAACGACTATCCACACAGACCACCGACCCCTGTAGTTCATACAGAAAAAAGGGAAGTTATAGAACGATCACCATTAGAAGTGGTCCACATATCTACAACAGTTTCATTTGAACATCAAGTATAAGAAGGGAAGCACCAATAATGTTGCAGACTGCCTCAGCTGACCACCGATCATGGTGATAACCACCATGCTCAAATCTTATGGGCATGAGACTTATGATTGGCCACTTCTCTACAAGAGCGATCCAGAATTCAGCCACACATACCAGACACTCTTGGAGGGAAACCAAGTTCCAAAATTTCACCTCCAGGATGTACTACTATGTCACATGGGACACCTTTGTGTTCCTTCAAGCGAGCGTGCCAAGATGATTTGGGAAGCGCACTACAGTCGGGTCGCTGGGAATTTCTGGGTCAAGAAAATAGTGGCAGTACTGTAGAAGTATTTCTATTGGCCGAACCTTTGACAGGACGTCGGGAAGTAGATCCGATCCTGCACTGCCTGCACCATTACCAAACCATCCATCAAGAAGCAAGGCCTCTATACTCTGTTGCCTACCCCTAGTTGATCTTGGGAATCCATCTCCATGGATTACATGCCGGGCCTTCCTTCTACAGAGCACGACAATGAATGTGTGTTTGTGGTCATTGATAGATTCTCAAAGAAGGCCATAATGGCGGCCTGCAAGAAGAATATCACAGCAGAATCCACTACTAAACTCTTCTTTGAATGAGTGTGGGTACACTTTGGGATCCCACAGTCTATAATGTCAGATTGAGATAGCAGGTTCCTTGGTACATTCTGGTCTAGCCTATGGTCAATGCTAGACACCAAGCTCACAAAGTCGACAGCTTTCCATCCCCAGACTGATGGCCATACAGAGGTCGTCAACAGGATGATCGTACACATTTTGCGCATGTACAACTCAAAGAATCCACACACATGGGATGAGAGCCTCCCCTATGTACAACACAGCTATAACCAGGCCTTCCATAGCTCAACCAACCACAACCCCTTTCAAGTGGGCTTGGGATTCCAGCCATTATGTCCCATTGACATAGCCATGCCATTTGCAACTACTCAGGCTGATTCAGCTCATATCCAGTTTGAAATTTCTAAAGCAAATAGCTTCATTGAGCACATTCAGCACATTCACCAACAGGTTCATGACATATTGGACAGATCCAATGCTAAGTACAAGCAGTGACATGATCAACATCGAGTGCAACATAAATTCCAGGCGGGCAACAAAGTGTGGCTACATTTGCAGAAGGACCTCGTTGGACCCCACTGCAAGCTTCGCCCGCTCCGATATGGGCCATACACCATCACCAAGATTTTCGGGGACAATTCCTTCAAGCTCAGTATTCCACCATTCCTTGGTCTGCACCCAGTGTTCAATGTGGACTTCCTTCAACCCTACTTTCCACCTCTACTGGACACATCAGACGTGGCTGAACAACTCACACCAACAGAGTTAAACCCCAACTGCATGGAACAAGCCACAACTGATCGGATTATGGACACATAGATCAAGAACACCCACCAACAGAAGATCCAGCTATATCGAGTTGTCAAAGCAGGCCAACTCCTTCACCAGGGAAAGTGGCTCACCAGGGACCAAGTTCAACAGAAGTTTCCTCATCTCATGGAGGAACTCAACGCAATGGGGACCATTGCTTCATAAGGGGGGAGGAATGATCCAGGAGTATATTGTTGGCCACCCACATATTCCACTTTGACCCTCACCATTGTTTCTTTCAGTTTTCCAGTTTCTTTAATTGTAGCACAATTTACTATTTTTGGCAGTTTTCGGGTCCTAAACTTCCAGAGTCGTTTTGAGGCCCTAAACGACATTTTTTTGGCATCGAATGGTTGTGCAAATATGAGTTCATTCTAGACTTAATATTTTCCATTTATGGGTGTAGTCCTTAAACAGATCTTTCTAACGATGTATCATGCCCATCAAACGGAGGTAGTATGCTAAAGTTACAACCCCGGGAAATTGATGTACCAAGTTACCCAACTGGACCCACATTCTGGCGTTTCACCTCCTAGGGTTAGGTTTTTGGATGTGTAGGGTTTCCATTGTTTCTCAATAATATATAGGCCTTTGAGCCTCATTGTAACATAGATTTCATAGGCATGTAGCCGCCACATCTCTTCTCAGAGATGAGCTAACAACACTCTAGCTAGTTTATTTCCATTATGTATGTAAACCAGTTTCAGTTATTGATTAATGAAATGAAGTGTTATTTCCGTTGCATATTTGTTTCTATGGTTATTTGTGTATTCTGTTGCATTCCTGCATAAATCTGGATCATATCGAGGTATGGATAAGGTGGAGGGGCTTGCTCTGGGGCATCTCACTCATCCTTTTGATTTTTCTTTTTTGAATGAAAGCAAACCCTAGAATATGACATCTTAGCCACATTTCTGGAACCTTCTGAAACCACCATGCAAGATGTTACTCCTTCATGTGAAGGCACCTTAAAAGAATATTCTGGGACGGCACCTCTAGACGTTTGTGAGGAGGATTTGTGGGAAACTGGAATCACTAACGAAAAACCTTTGGGGGAGTGTCCATATAACCGTGCATTACATTTCTTTTGTACCACCATCACACTCGGAATCCATTCTTACATGCACATATATAGATGTGGCATACAATTTCTTAGAAGGTGATTTTCAATAACAGGGAATCTCACATTTATCTCTGAAAAACTCCAAGAAAATACTCAGAAAACACTCATTCTCCTAATCAATTACAAGAACTTCACATATTTAAGAGATTGTCCCATTGAAACATTAGATTATATACTCTCCTTTGAATTACTTTTTGTGTGTGTCCACTTAGATATTTGTGCATCATATAAACTCTTGAATGGGCAATTTTTCTCATGCACCCATGTGGAAAAATTTAATTTGTTGCATGCGCCCATGTGGAAATTTGTCTCATGCGCCCATGTGAAATTTGTATCATGCACCCTTTGTCTTATGTGCCCATGTCGAAAACTTTTGACTATGTGCATCCTTTTTTAAAACTTGTTTGTATATGTGCACCCATGGAATCCATTGTCTTATGTGCCACCATGGCATATCCTATCCTTAAGTACACACCTTTGAAATATTGGAAGATGCACACTCTTACAACTTTCGGTGATGTGTTATGTGAGATGAAACAATATTTTGGTGCACCCACCTTAAAACCTTGGTATGATGCATACTTTGGAAGTTCTTATGTTAAGTATGTTAATTGGGAATGCCATAGCCCTCATTTATTAGCCTTTAGTTGATTTTTGTCACTCTTTAGACTGTAGTTTTGGGTGTCTTAGTCAGTGATGTTGTAAATATGATATTATGTGCATGGAGGTATCTTTTGATGTAATGATGTCAGTAGCTTTGGTTCCCTTTTGAAATAACAAGTGTTGTCTTTTCCAGTGTGAAAACATGATGATACTTTGAAAACTTTGAAGGATCCAACTTGTCGTGTTATAATTTCTTTTAGGTGTGATATGTCACATCCAAAAATTTCTAATCATGTGAAAGATAAAAATTATTAAGTCTTAAAAGTAAGAAAAATGTGCTTTGCCTTATGTGACACTTTAAAACATTGTACTTATGTGCATCCTGAAAACACTTTTCCTATGCTCTACATTAGAAGCCTTTGGTGAAACTACTTAGTCGTTTCACTTAGAAAAGTCATAAGTTAAGAGAATATTTTTGCATTTTGTAAAGGAGATAAGTGGTTGTAAACTTAGTTGCCTTGTTAGGACGTGAAATTAGTATTGAAATTTCTAACTTTTTCCTATATAGTGTTACATGACTATCTTTTGGGCATGCCGGGGGGTGGCGAGGGGAGCCAACCAGGCCCCCCAAACCAAGGATCTGGGAGTGGATCCCCTAAGGTAAAAAAATATAAACCCTTATAGTGTGTTTTGGTTCCTTCCAAAACCCTCATATGTATTGAATAAAAGACAAGTGACCCTTGGATTGTGTATTACAAGAGAATAACACAATATAAGTTTTTTTCTAAGTAATAATACAAGCTAAAAGTTTCCATGTCCCCATGGTTTTACCCACGTATAGTAGGGTTTACATGTAAATATCATGTTCTATTATTATTGTTGTTTTATTTTTCTAAAACCTGGTTCGAGAGCCTGATAAAATTATAAGCATAGGTTTTTTACGAGTGGGAGTTGAAACAATGACATGAGGTTTAAACACGTTTGAGATTGAGAAGTTTGATTTCAACAATTTCTCCATATGGAAGATGGAGGTGGAGGATTACTTGTTAAAAATGAACAAGCCCTCGCCTTGAAAGGGATTTCCAAAAAATTGAGTAGCATGAAATATGAAGAGTGGATAAAGCTTAAGTACAAGAAGGCAATTTCTACATTTTGTCTTTGCCTAACAATATTTGCATTATTCAATGTTGCTGGAAAAAAAGACCATAGAATACCTTTGGAAAAAACTTGGGAATATCTATGAGGCTAAATCGGTAACAAATAACATTTTTCTAAAAAGATAAACATTATCATTTGAAGATGAAGGAGGGATTAATTGTGGTGGATCATCTAAATGAGTTCAATAACCTTATCAATAAACTGGTCTTAGTTGTTGTAAAGGTGGAGGATGAGGACAAAACAATCATTTTATTATGTTCCCTCCATGATACTTGAGATCAATTGGCGATGACAATCATCAACTCATCATCAAGAAATTTGAAATTTGATGATGTGGTAGTCTCTTTGCTAGGATAAGAGTTAAGGTAAAAATCGTCTATGGATCCCTCTACGAGTGAATCCCTATCTGTGAGGGGGTTATCTAGTGAAAGAGTTAAATGAGGGAGATCACAATCAAAATCTAACTCTAAAGGATGTAAGTTAAAAGGGAAGTATTGGAATTGTGGGAAACCAAGGCACTCAAGGAAGAATTGTTGGCATCTAAAGAAGGAAGAAAACCAAGGTCAACTATCATCTAAGGTTAGCACAACATATTTAGAAGAAACAACAATATGTGAATCTTTATATCTTAGTAATACAAGATCTCTTTTATATGCTAGGTTTTGGATTCAAGTGCATCTTTCCACACGTCTCCATAGAGAGACCGTTTTGTCAAATATTATGCTTATGGTGGTGGGATGGTCTACTTAGGTAATGATCATCCTATATAAATAGTGGGAAGATGACATAATAGGATCAAGCTAGATGATGGGAGAGAAAGGAAATTGTATGGTGTATGACATGTACTAGATCTATGGAAGAATTTGCTCTCAATTAATATGATGGGTAAACAAGGGAATTCTACTACTTTTGAGTGACAATTGTTGCAAGATTAACAAACGATCCCTAGTGGTAGAAAAAGAACAATATTATGGGACCCCGTATCGCTTATGCAGTGATATAGTGACAAATGAAGCACCAACAACAAACTCAATGAATGTTCTATATCAAGTGATGTTATGGCATCAATAAATTTGACATATGAGTGACTTTTTCAAGTATGCATGATTGAGGTATGATTTATGGGATCTTAAGTTTTGTAATTTGGACTTGTGTGAGCACTATAATATTGGTAAACAAAAGAGATTTTGGTTTTAGACCTTTTGCAACTTATTCATTTTGATATTTTTGGACCAATACCCACTTTGTCTATAAATGGTGTTAGATACTTCCAAACTTTTTATATATGGTTATTCTAAAAGGGTGTGGGCGTACTTTTTGAAAAATAAGTTGGAATCCTTTGAGAAGTTTCAGGAATTTAAGGCACAAGTAGGGAAAAGTTTGGGCAAGTTTATTTAATGTCTTAGATTGGATAATGAAGGAGACTATTACTCTAAGAAAATTGATAAATTTTGTACACAAGAATGAATGAAGCACTAGAAGATTGCTCCATATACTCCACAAAAAAATGGTGCGGTTGAGCAGATGAATCACACAATCATTGAACATGCAAGAAACATGCTCAATACACTTGGGTTGGATAGTGGATTCTAGACAGAGGTTTTTAATACAATTATTTATACAACTATGTTGGATGTACAAATTCCAAAGGAGGTTTGGTGTGTTAATCTAGTTGATTATTCTCATTTACATATCTTTGGTTGTGATGCATTTTTCCATGTTCCTAAAGAAAATAGGCCCAAACTTGACCCAAAATCAAGGAAATGTGTTTTTCTCGGCTATAATAATACATTAAATGAGTATATACTATGTATCCCACTAACCACAAGGTAATTATTAGATGGGATGTTATTTTTGATTAAAAATCCATACAGAGGAAGGAGGTACAATAGATGCTCGAGATTGTACCTATTGAAGTAGAAATGAGTGAAGATGAAGATGAATATTTTGATCAACATGAAGAACAACAAGTTCAATGGCCACAACATAGAAGATATACACTCCCCAAGATACATCTAGAAAGGTATTTTCTTGATTTTTCAGTTTTCTTTTACTTTGTTAACTAATGATGATGAACCTAGTTCATTTCACGAAGCTAGAGAATCTAAGAATGTGGATAAATGGATGAAGAAATGAAAGAACTACACAATAATGAAAGGTGGAAACTTGTGGATCTCTCACCAAGAAGAAAGTTTGTTGAAGCAAGTGGGTGTATAAAGTAAAGAAGAAAGGTTGTTGGAAACAAATGGGTGTATACAGTAAAGAGGAATAATGATGGGTTGTTGGAACATTATAAAGATACTTTCGTGGAAAAAGGTTATGTACAGAAGTTGGGTATATTTTTTAATGAAATATTCTCTCCAATTGTGAATCTTACTATTGTAAGAGCACTACTTGCACTTGTAGCAACACAAGATTTAGAGTTGGAGCAACTAGATATAAAAATTGCTTGCTTGCATGATCTCAAGGAAGAAATTTATATGGATAAGATTGAGGACTATAAATAGAAATGAAAAGAACAATTGGTTTGCAAACTCAAGTAATATCTATATGGATTGAAATAGGCACCAAGGATGAGGTACATAAAAAGAGACACCTTCATTAAGATCCAAGGTTTTAGTAGAAGTGAAGTTGACCATTGTGCATATACAAGATGTTTAATGATGGTATTTTTATTTCTTGTTGTTGCATGTGAATGATATGCTGGTTGTAGGCCCCAACATAAAAAAAAATGATTAAGGCTCAATTGGTTATATGATATTTAAAATAAAGGAGTTAGAAGCAACAAATCAAATTCTAGGGATGAAGATACATAGGGACATAATAGGTAGGAATATATGGTTAAGTCAAAAGTCAAATATAGAAAAAATTATACAACATTCAATATGAAAAATGCAAAACTAGTTAGCAACCCACTTCCTATAGACTTCAACTTGTTTTCCAAACAATGTCCTAGCACAAAAGTAGAGATGACAAGCATACTATCTTGTGTACCATGTTAATTAGTAGTAGGGAGCCTCATGTTCACCATGGTGAGCACTAGAACAGACTCTTTCCCAAGTAGTGGGAGTTATTAGCAAATTGATGAACCCTAATAAGTAACATTGAAAAGTTATGAAGTGGATACTCAAATATTTAAGGGGAGCTTCCCATGTTTTTATTTTCTATATATCGACATATTTAAAAATTAAAGGTTTCACACATTCTACTTTTGGTGGATACAACGATGGATGAAAGTCTACTGTAGGATATAATTTCACTCTTATTGTTGGAGCTATAAGCTATACATATAATTGTAGTCAATGGTGGCCTTATCATTCACTAAAGTAGAATATATTGCAAGAAATAAGGCCCTAGACGCGCATAACTACTTCCTCACCCGACACCATAGAAAGATGACAATATACTTGTGTAATCAGGATGCATGTGTAAGATGAACTTGTTGAAACAGTGACAACTAATCTCCCACAAAATAAGATACTTGCAACTTTCTCGTTTCTTATTATTTTGTCTTTAGTTGTAACAAATCAACTCATAATAGAAAATATATAGGTGGACACTAATTTGATCAGTTTTAATATAATTGTGGGAGAGACGCTATATATCTATGGAAGCCCATATATGCAAGTGTGTGAGAGAGATTATTGTAATCATGTTTGGTTGTTGTAATTCTTCATTAAACAATAAGAACACTGATTATCATTTCCTCATGGATGTTTCTCTATTAAGGATTTTACCACGTAAATCATTGTGTATATGTGTGATTTCTCTTTTCATTTTTGTTATATTATATTAATTTTTCTATAGGGTTTTCTCTATCGGTTATCAGTTACTGCAAGTGGCATCAGAGATTGATTAGTGGCTGCATAATATAAAATTGCTTTTTTGGGGGCCACAACATTTTGTCTGATATGGAGGACGATGTTTATACACCGCGGGTATAGAATTATTAGAGGTGTGAGGATATGTGCTTAACTTACAAAATAAAATTTCTAGGGATGATATCACCTTGTGAACGTTCCACAAGAGTGATGACCCTCTAAAGTCGCGACATCGGTGTTGGGCTGGGCATTGTTGTGGAAAGAGACGTACGGTAACTAAAGGGACATGTTTTCCTTTGAAAAACATTGATGTGCTGGAGGTGAGTGGACATTAAAATCAAAAGGAAAGGATGCATTTAAGTTTACTTCTTCACTTTTGTCTCCTACTGTTATATTCTAATAATTATAAGATTATAAAGGAGATCGTTTCTTTTATTATGATGGTTATAAGTTCATAAAAGTAAATTGATTTGCGTTTTTTTAAGTCTATTCAAAATATTTTAAATAGAAGTGAAGGGTGTTTTGTATGTTTAGAATTTTTTGTGCTATTTGTTCTACAACACATAAAATGGAAAAGTACAAACTGCAAAGTTTGAGGTGGAGAAATTAAGTGAAAAAATAACATTGAGTTATAGAAGCTCAAAATGCGGGATCTACTAGTGCAACAAGGATTCTAAAAGGAAATGTTGGGAAAGTTAAATAAACTCATAGATATGTAAGACAAGGACCAAAAATATATGTATTCAGTAGATCTCAGTACCATTCGTCTATGGCTGGAAGATTACGTTCTATTTTATATTGTTTGAGAGGAGACAATAACAGGATTATGGAGCAAAATGGAAACTCTATACATGATGAAGTCCTTGAAGAACATGATATTTTTGAAGAGGTAGTTGTACACCTTATGAATGAATGAAGGTACAAAAATTCCTCACCATCTAAATACTTCCAATAACCTAATTTATCAGTTAGCTAGTATGGATACAAAATTCAAAGATGAAGACAAGGAAATCACTTTATTACGTGTTAGTGAAATTAGATGCTAAATAATTTTCTAATATTAAATTTTCAACCTGGGACGTAAACTTGTGACATATGGACACTATTTGTGTAGATCTAGTTTATCATCAAGTTAATTGTGTTGTCTAATTAAAAATGAAATCAAACCTAATGACTCAAGAAGAAATCCATTCACACAACAAAATTTAAATGAAAATCAAAGGACAAGATGCATTCAATCCAAATGATCCTTGGTCATTGTTCAGGCACTAATATTATTCCTGCAACTATAATGCTTATCAATATAGAGCTTCGTTGATCAAATGGAGCAATCTTATAACTCTGATAATAAAAATAATCCAAACTAAGTGAACTGACACTTCCCAATTACTTTAACTGTAACTAGTATCGACCAAGTGTAGGTACTGTTGGTATCACGCAGAAATACATCCTGTTCAGCAATACAATGCTTTGTATATTGTCAAATTTCTTAGTTCAAGATAAAAATCAACTACATCTAAGGATTTAAATCTAATAGTTGCAAAATAATTTGAATCTATGCAAAGACCAATTCTAAAAAATATCAACAATAAATCAAATCTAAATACAATGTCCATGCAATATATTGATGTAAATTCATATCTGTGAGGAAAAAACCTATAGGACTTTAGCGAATTTATGAATTAAAATAAGAAACACCACATACTTACAATCATATAGTAATGAAGTTGAGCTCGAATTTATGAACAAAGTAAATAATTACACCATATACAACTATTTAAGTAGTTTTTTGCCTTATGAAGGGGGACCTACCTTTACAAGATACAAACTACAATCATTGATGAAGATTATTAAAAATATTTTATGGAGTTTAATTTATTAAGTTTATAGAAAACATGAGTTCTCTATGGCTATACATGTAGTTACATGATATAAAATTGGTAGATTAGAAGGTTTTGGTGTGAAACATGTGCAATTCTCATATTTTCTAAGCATTGCACTGACTATTTGACTATCAATACTTTACATTCTTTTTAACATTGATCTCTTGACTGAGTTTCCTTTTATGTGGTTTTCCTTCCCCATTGCTATTTCGTTGGGTCTTCCACTATCCAACGCTACAAATGAATCAGGCGCCCTTGCAATCCCATTGGGATCATTACTGGCATTATACTATATTTTATTTATTATCTTATTTGCTTATACTAAGGTGCGTTAGGACTCTTGTTGTTACAGCTTTACAATATGATATAAAGGGGGTGTTAAAAATGGGTTGATAAAATGGTACCTACAATATCTGGTGAAACTGGGGGTTTTCTTAATTGGAAAGGTATATTGTGAGGGGGGTTCAACGATACAATTTTAGGAAGTATTTTGCAATATTTAGTGAAATTAGGGATATTATTTAATATCCTACGAACGAGCGTGCTATGTAACAAGTTCACTAAGTGAACCTCCCGTGGGGTGCATTAACAGTTCATACGTAATTTAATTTCAGTTATAAAAACACATTGTAGCTCTAGGGGAGAGGAGTCATATGTGGGGCAAGGAACAAATATGGAGATAGTGGGGGTAGACCTCAATCTTGGAAAAACTATTAGTAATTTATAAATCTAGGAAAAAAGAAAAAACATAGAGCAACTATGGGAGAGGAGTCATATGTGGGGAAGGAACAAATATGGAGATAGTGAATGGTAGGGTAAGCCCCAATCTTGGAAAAACTATAAGTAGTATATAAAAGTACTCTATGTACATGCCATTTTCAACAATTTCATGCTTTTAAAATTATTTATTAAAAGAAGGTTTCCTTTAGATTTTGAAATAAAATGAATATTTTTAAATTTGAAATTTCATTTTAAGTCACATCAATATTTGTTCATTGGTCCCACTCAAAAATACACCTATTTCTAGGCAACTTGGAACTTTCTGGCTAACATGACATCAATTTAGATTCAAGTCACACCTCAAAACCAATATGGTTAAATAGAAAATAAGCCAAAATATATGTAATAAAAAAATTGGAGGAAGAAAGAGCTCAAAACATGGAGAATGAAGTCACTCAAACTTGGGTGCACCACTACTAGTGTCTATACCCTACTACAATACATACTAGCAAGGTGTTATTATAATTGCACAAAATCGATGATGGTAATTGTCTATAATGCATGTTGTTGACAGTACAACTTCGAGAGTTATTCTCCATGACCTTATGTTGTATTAAGGTATGAGACTTATGCTATAATCAAGTCTGAAATCTATGTTGTAATTAGGTTAAGATATTCTCGTTGACCTTACGGTATATTAAGGTCCGAGACTTGTGTTGTATCAAGTCCGGAACTAATATTGTATTAAGTTCACATGGCATTGTCATATTCAGAAAATATGTTTGTACTAGGATCTTATGGTTAAGATCATGACCTTAATATATGGTATCAAGCCTAGAATATATGGTGTATTAATTTCATATGACTTATGTTGTATTAAGTCTCAAGGATTAACTATGTGATGTATGGCTAGTCATGGTCAACAAGTGCTACAAGTCTCCTTTAGGGATTAGCTACCTCTAGAGTGATTTACTTTAGCATTTGACTATATGACCCGAGGTAATACATATGACCATAGGTTCGAAACAATTCTTATGAGTATGATATGATCTATAATTAATGAAAACACATATGGACCATGCAGAGAAAAACTAAAATGAGCATCGAGATAGAGAGAGAATTTGAATTGCCCATACATGCCTCCAAGTGAACTCGAATTAATAAGACATCAGTTGAGTCTTAGTCGTGATAAAACAAGTTCAATTAATTAAGGAATCAAATCCTTAATTATGCAAGTAGTTGTTGAAGATGACACTGATGGAGAAACACTAGTTACATTCAGTTTTGTTCAGTTACATTCAATTCTGTTCAGTTGCATGCACTTCCATTCAGTTCAGTTCATTCAACTAACAACTCAGTTAGAGACACTTAAACTCAGTGAATTAATGGAGAGTGATCTTCCTTGTGGGAGATAATTATGGAGTGCCAACTTGGCACCAAGTTAGTGATGGTGCATGGTTGAAGATAAAGCAACGTTCTTAGTGTTAACTACTTACCTAAGCATGCAATATTTGCTACCTTCCTTGTATGACCTAATTTGACTTGTTATTAAAGTGCTATGCACTTGGCAAGATCATTACAGTGTTCCATTTGATCTCTACTCTTTTGTGCTCTCGAAAAAGGTAATCTGCTATTGTGTTGTAATCATTGTGTTGTAATCATTCTCTGCCAATTATCAATCATACTCTAAGATTGTTTGTTTGGTTTTTTATCCTCCAAATCAGTGGAGAGTTTTCCTAGGGTATATCCTGTGCTCTATGGTTTGATTTATGTATTTGGAATATTGATGAAATTTATATGTACTGTTTTTGTGAATTAAAGTTTTAAAGTTCAATTTTCTTCGTATTTTTGCTCAATCACTAACACATGTTCCAAGAACTTGTAGGAAATAGGAGGAACAATGGATACATGTAGAAAGTAGAGGGTACAAACAAACCCTGCTCCTCTCACCATTAAACCCGTAAAGCATCTTAAGATTGACATCAAACCCTACGAAATCCACCTATATTCAGATACATGAGAGATACAATCTCAAGGTACTTTTATAGCAAGTGAATCTTGTTCTAAATTTAGGGATCTCAAATTACGGCCCTAAGAGGTAATTGTTTTGTAATACCAACAAGGTAAACCTTAGGGATCTCAAATTCCAGCCCTAAGAGGTAATTGTTTTGTAATACCAACAAGGTAAATGCATGCACATGTGCAAATAAGAAAAATGCACTGGAATGAAACTAGCATGGATTCTCATAATTTCATGACAATCAAATCCCATTAACAGAATCACATATAATCACATACAACATGTTATATAAAATATAATAATAGTAAGTTTGCATATTCATAAACAATGAAAGAATATTAATCTTTTAACAACAATTGGTTCAAAAAATTGTATGCTTAAGAGAAATTTTCCACCCAATCGTAGGCATCTAGTGCACACTACAACAAAAAATAGATTTAGCGTCTCTTTTTGCATCCTTTTCTGTGTCTAGACCAACTTTTAGTGTATTTTTCTTCATTTTTTGGACAAAATGGTGCAATTTCACGGGTTGGTGCTATTTTAGGTGTTTTTTGCATCCTTTTTCTAAACCTGGTGCAAATTGCAGCATAATTTGCACCAGGTTTTGCACCTAGTTATGCGCCAGGTTTTGCAACAGATTTTGAACCTAGTTTTGCACCTAATTTTGCGCCTAGTTTGTACATCTACTCTTGTTGTGCCCCCTTTTACGCCCATGTTTTCCTCAACATTTACGCCCTTGTTTTCATCCACTTTTGCATCATTTTTTACACCCACTTTTACATCCACTTCTACTTCTTTTTTTGCGTCCCTTCGTGCGCCAAGTTTTGCATCCAAGTTTACATCCTATTTTGAGTCTAGTTTTGCGTCTCATTTTGTTTCAGCCATTTTTGCGTCCACTTTTGCATCCATTTTTTCGTCCACTTTTGCACCCACATTTTCATCCCTTTTTGCATCCATTTTTTCGTCCACTTTTGCACCCACATTTTCATCCCTTTTTGCATCCCATTTTGCGTCCATGTTTATGTCTTTTTTTGCATCTACTATTGCATCCACTTTTGTTGCGTCCCAATTCACACCCATTTTGTGCTTACTTTTACACCCACTTTTGCTTCAACTTTTGCATCCATGTTTACATCCAATTTGACATCAGTTATTGCATCCTTTATGCATCCATTTTTGTATCCACTTTTGCATCGGGTTTTGCGTTGGGTGTTACGACTACTTTTGCATCTACTTTTGTTGCATCCACTTTCGCATCCAATTTTGTATCCAATTTTACATCCATGGTTGTATCCACTTCTGCGCCACTAAGTTTCATCATGTTTTGCTTCCATGATTGCATCATTTTTTGCATCCACTTTTGCATCACCTTTTGCATCCATTTTTGGTGCACCCCATTATGTGCCCACTTTTGCACCTACTTTTGTTGCATCTATGTTTGCATCCATGTTTTTATCCACTTTTGCATCCAGTTTTACACCCAGATGTTGAAGATGAAAATGAGGATAATGATTATGATATTGAGGATTGTTATGATGATGATGATAATGTTGTTGATAATGAGGAGAACAATGACAATGATGATGATGATGCCGATTATAATGATGATGATGATGAGGATAATGGAAATGACGGCATTATCGATGATTATGATGGCAATGAAATGAATGATGATGATGGTGATGATGAATACAATGAAAATGATGATGTTGATGATCTTAAAAAATAAGTTGTTATTTGTCATGCATAAATCATGTGTGTCCTCCATGACCCTTTTCCACTAATCACATATTTTGGGTTGATGCTATTTCTTATGCCAAAGGTAATGATGAATAACTCATGAAAATGTCAATAATCATGATGATGATGATGTCAAGGACAATGTTGATGATGATGACATGGATGATGATTATGCCGATGCTCATGAATATTGTAATAATCATGATGACAATGACAAAGATGACGATAATGATCATGATCAACTACATTGTAAAGAAAAGAGATTCAAAGTATCATCAAAGGCCTTCCATTCTTACAGATTCCCAATACCAAATAGAACCACATCATCGACAAAGAGTAAGTGAGATACTGCAAGTAAGGAGGAGACTTTAATACCTTTAATTTTTCCTTTTCTTTGAGCATCCTTTATAAGGAGATCAATTCCTTCAATCACCATGAGAAAGAGAAGGGGAGAAAGAGGGAAACCTTGGTGAATGCCGCGGGAGGCAGCAAAGAAACCTGTCGGTGTACCATTGATCATAA
The DNA here is from genome assembly GCA_001517045.1 of Pseudotsuga menziesii. Lineage (NCBI taxonomy): Eukaryota > Viridiplantae > Streptophyta > Pinopsida > Pinales > Pinaceae > Pseudotsuga > Pseudotsuga menziesii. The sequence goes on from LPNX010347967.1 coordinate 20,325, forward strand.
CAAAAAAAATTTAGGAACTGATACAACCCATGATCCAATTTACCCCATCCACTAGGACTCTAATTTGTAAATTATAGTATAAGCCTCAGAAAAGTCTAGTTAACTCTATCAAAAGATTTGACAAGATCCAGTTTGAGAACCAAAGCTTTCATCTTTTTAGTTTTGATGGAGTGAAGTACTTCCTGAGTGATACCCATCGGTTCGAGGATTTGCCTATTTTTTAGGAATCTGAACTGTTTAGCTAAAATGGCCTTATCCAGAAAAGGCTTCAGGTGGTTGGCTGTTATCTTTGAGATAAGTTTATAGATCAAGTTGCAAACAGAAATAGATCGGAAGTCTACAAACGTTTGATGCTTTTCGCACTTGGATATAAGAGTAAAAAAAATAGAGTTTATGGACTTGATAACCTTACCCTCTATTCGTAATAGTTCAACAACTCTAAGTAGATCCTTACTGACTAAGTCAAAGAACCAAAGAAAGAATTCAATGGGCCATCCGTCAGGGCCAGGGCTCTTGTCCCTTTTAAAGCCTTTAAACGCACCTTCAACTTCAGCTAATGTGACTTCTGATGTGAAGACAACAACATCCACCTTCATGATGAAAGAAGGAAATAACTTAATAACCTTCAGTTAATTCCCTATGTTAGTCTTCACATCATCTTTGAACATCTCTGAGAAGTGTTTTTCCCCCATGCATTTGAGATGGATTTCTTAATCCACCATCACACTGTTTTCATTTTGTAGAGCTCAGATATCGTTGAAGTTTCTACGAGTTGATGCAAAACTGTGGAAGAATTTTGTGTTTGCATCCCCCTGCTCAATCCAGTTTATTGTGCTTTTCAATTTCCATGTCAGAACTTCGTGGGATAGATACTTCTTGTTACGACCTTTCAAAGATGTTAGAATCACAGCTTCATCCTCGGAGAGAATTACAGAGGGACAAGATGTAAGGAGGGAATAGATATCCTTGTCAATTTCGGCCAATAGACTACTTCTTTTGAATTTCTGCTTCTTTTCCCAGTCCTTGACAATAACTTTGGGCTGTTTGAGTTTATAAACAAGACGAGACATATCATCACTATAGATGATTCCATATCTACTTCACTTGTCTAAATTTTCTTAAGAAGATTCTTGTAATAATAATCGTAATTCACCATAACTTTACTATGCTTGAGTGGGCCTAAGGGTTAAGAACATGTGTTTCTTCCTAAAAAGTCATAAGTTCAAATCTAAAAGGAGTAGGATATGTACACCTTTGTAGATTTTAACAATTACATCAATGTGAAAAAATCCCTTATTCCATAAACAAGAATCTCATATACCAAATTAATATTTAATTTACCCATTACTTTAAAAAATAAACTATTATTATTAATATTATAAAATAAAAAATTTATCACATTATTTTAAGTCAGCTTAATCATCTAATATGATTATCATAAGAAATGTATTCTCCGTGATAGAAGCTTTCTTCCCCATAATACACTTCAAAATATCCTAAGAAAATGTCACAACGAAGACCAAAAAACAAATTCCCCATGATACACTTCAAAATATCCTAGGAAAGTGTCACAACGAAGACCCCCAAAAATTCAAATTATATATTATTTTTTAATTGATTTTTTGAAAGTTAAAATTTTGATTTTGATTGTGTAATAAAAATTATTTTTTACAATAGTGTAAATGATTGAAATATTTAAAGGTTTACATTATACCAATCATACATTATACTTTATAGATATCTAAACTTTTATTCGTGAGAAAAAATTCCGAATCACTACAATTGGGTTATTATTAACTTTATTAAAAATTATTTAAATTTTCAAAAATTAGATGTAAATGAGCATGTAAAAAAAACTTCCAAGGTCGACGAAAGTGATGTTATTGTCTCTATAAATATTCGATTCTCAAAATGATGTGGATTTTTTTTTGGATTTATGTGTCTATGCAATAAAGTTATGATTAAAGAAAGTTATAATTAGATAAAAGAGTACGAAGAAAGAAGTAAGCTAAATTTATATTTTCAACTGCAAATTTGATAGAGTTCTTATATATAAGTTTAATTTTACCATAATATCAGATTCATGTATGTATGGTGGAATAATGTTCTTGATGTTTTGAAGTATATATAACTAAATTTTAATTATTTAAAAAAATTGTCAATAAATTAAATGACTTTAGTTTACATATATAATATTAATAAATTAAATTGATATAATATAAACTTTCTAAAAATGAAAAAAAATAGTTTAAAACTAAAGAATAGGCTAAAAAATAATATTCACATCCTAACTAATTAACCATTGTTTTAATATAGTAAGTGGCTATCTTTATTAACATGAGGATCATGATATGATATAAAAGGGGCAAAGCACATCATTTGGCCCTGTGCATGCATTTGCTCATTTGAAGCAAAGGCTGGAAGGCTTGTGCAGATCTGAGAGTTTTGGTTAACATGACTCTACTTTGATTCGTGGCAGGCTATAGATCGACTGTAAGCTCGGACCACGAGAGGATCTAATCCCGTCAGTGGGGCGCGGAGTAGCGGGTAGTTTAAGCCATGTCGACCCCTGCAAGGAAGAGGCTCATGAGAGATTTCAAGCGGTTGCAGTAGGATCCACCCGTAGGCATCAACGGGGCACCTCGGGACAACAATATTATGCTATTGAATGCTGTAGTTTTTGGGTATGACAATGATCTTTTAGAAACCCCTCTTTTGGTTGAATTTTACTATTCATTTTGTGCCTGGAACTCTCGGATAATTAACTATTTCCTTTCATTTCATCGACCTGATTTTTGAAAATACGAAATTAGAGGTCGATTTTGAGTGTTTTGTTCTGATATCTTGCTGTGGTTATTGTTGTTGCAGGCCCAATGACACTCCTTGGGACAGAGGTGAGTCACGAAATGACCTAATCTGTAAAGGGTTTTGCTATTAAGGTTTAATTTGAGAGCCGTGGTTATTTTTTGCAAAATTTGTGGTATTTCTGGGCAATTTAGGAGGGTTCCCATATTTTAGGTCAAACAGTGGCGGGGTTTGGCCAACTCTGCAAGTGACCATGTTGCCATTTGTGGGTTTCATTTAATTTTGCTTATACTGTTTTGTTTCGGTATAAATCAATATGTTGGACTATAGTTTTATTTTTCTAAATTACTAGAATTTTGTGAGAGGTTATTATTGATTAGAAAATATTGCCTTTTTATGGTGTCAATTGTAGCTTTGTCTTTGTAAGTCGTTAAAGGAGGTTTCTCAAATACATCTAGTCCATATTTATTTCTAATCATTTATTCTCCCATACATGCTTTCATGGTCTCCTTCGTTATCATGTTCGGTTCTCAAATGTGCTCATTGTTTCCTTCATTAAATTGGTGCACTACCTGCCACCCTCTGCTAGGATTCTCCTACCATGGTAAATAACTGCTCAGGTTCCCTAATGATCTTGGCATAGTCTTTGAACTTCGTCAAATTGAGTGCCCTCCAAAGAGCATTACCCTGCTTCTGCACCTTGGTACAGCTCCTACTAAGTTCTTGTTTTTTGGTAAGCGAAGAAAATTTTGTGTTGATATTCGTGAGTCTAAAGACAGTTTTGGGTCTGATATGCCTCATTTTAACCCTTCACCCAGAGTTTATCCAGTAAACTTGTTTTTTATGAAATTTCAACTCTAAGAAACTTCATCAAATATAACTTTGACAAAACATATCATATAATCCAGGTTCCAAGCCAGATTTCCAGTGCGTGGACTACTTTTAAAAGACAAAATTGTGGCTGTTCAGACTCGTTTAGATACAACCAGACCCAAAAAGAGATTTCCTTATACATTCATACAATCTCCTGTTCTTATCAAATTTTCTAAACTTTAAATAAAAAGGTAACATAAAAAGACTGCAGGACCAGCATTCTTATCTTTACGAGTATGTTATTTGTTGAAGTTTTGGAATCTTGAAATTGACTAGTGAACCATTCAAAACCAACATTCTGGTTGCTGATTCCTCTAAGGTGCCTCACACCCATTTCATGCAAAAGATAGCTGATAACACATGTTTCTGCTCCTGTATGTTCCCCACAACTTAAAGCTTGTTGAGGACATGTGGGTCAGTTTCTTTGTCTTCTGAACCTAAACCTAAGCCTGAGCTGAAGCTTGAACAATTTTTTTTACCTGCAGCATGAACATTTTCTTTTACATGCAGCATGATGTACACCCATCTTATGCTAAAGCCTGAAGATACTCAACCATTATTTTCTATGCTTCCATATGGTCCTTTCAAACATGAAGCTTATTTTTCCTACTGCTCCAGGGCAGTGGGTTCTGGATCTTTGCTGTTACAGGCCTAATACAAGCTTGAACTTGTTTTTTAATATCCATCACGCTACTGGAAAGCTCATCTATCATAACTGATATCCCATCAATTCCTTCATATACTATTATGAATATATTGTGGCCTTCAAATATTTTCTTCTGGTGTCAGGGTTATGAGAATACTTGGGAGAGAACCAGGATGGTCACTTCTCAGCTAATCATTTCTCTTTGTTGTTGTAGGTGGCAGACAAAGATTGAACTTATTTTAACCTTCAGCATGGTATTGGTTAGCTCACCCATAATTCCTGGCATTGCCATCAAGTCCTTCAAGGACTACTCTGAAAATAACATGGCCTTCAAAATGTTTATTCTTGTGAAATTATCATGAGCATATACTTGGAAGAGAACCAGGATGGTTTTTCCTCATCTCATACTTTCTTAACTTGTTTGAAGATCATTTCGTAGAAACATTGTTGAATTTTACATGTTAGATGAATTTTAATACCAGTAATAAACTTCAATACATGAACATATCATTTGCCCAATGACACCTCTCTATAGCAATGTATAAATCAATTTCTGTCCTTTTGTGCATCCCTCTAATAAAACTTCTTAATCAATCGATTGAATCACTCAATATTTACCCATCTGTCCATATTCCCCCACCCGTACGTCTGTGGGACCACCCCTGGTGGAAGACCGGCTTAAACCCTGGTAATAATACTACTGTAAATCTATCAACCCCTCCCTTCCCTTCCCTTCCACCCCACCTCAACCAAAAGATGTAGCATTTTTCAATTTGTCTTTTGGGACTACAACATCACGCACCTCTTTGACTGGCCCTCCCTGACCTGCCTGAATGACACTAACTGATCAGCGTGAATGGCTCAACCTATCCCCTCTCCCTGGGCAGATTTGTTGGCATCGTCCGTTGGACCACGGCTGGCTCTCAACTGGCTGGCCATCAATAAAATAAGTCAATTACTTGGTGTACTCATTTGGCTAAAGATGAGATGCTAAAGGTGACTCGTGCTTATCTTTCTTAGTGATTCGATCAGTTGGTAGACGAAAAAAACCAGTTGGAAAAATTTGAATCCTCCAGCTCCTGAAACTCCTCATATCCCTCTCGGGCTCTTTTTTGTGGAATCAGCAAACTCATCAATAAATAAAATTCAATCAATCAAAAAAGAAAGAAATCATTCCCCACCCTGCCTGCCTGTCGCCCCGGAATGGCAATGGGACCCTGCTCCATAAGAGTAAAGGATCCTGTCTGTCTCGGGAGTGACACCCCCGCCTGCAAGCAAGAGCTGGTCCGCCTAAGAGCCCGCGTTCTGTTTTCACCTGCCTAATTGGAGATTCTACTGACATGCCATTATTTGTATTTGCATGACATTGAGTGTTCTTTATAGTTGTCGTGAGTCCATGATATTCATGCAAGAAATGAAGTCTTGTAGAGGAGGACTTTTCAAACCGACCTTATGAATTTCATTTTGACGAAAAAAAGTGGAAATTGGTAGCCACGTTCACATAGCTAGTAGGCACAAATTTTTGAGCTCGTTTCGGGCCTAGTAGTAGACTAGTAGTTGCTGACACATTGTCACACTTTAGATTACAGCCCCAAGTAACTCGGGAGTCAGAGTCACATCTCAATGGTTAATGCCTCGTAGTCATGAATGATTACTGGCCATCTTCAACAACTAAGCACCGAGTGCATGACATGAGTGAGTAAGTGATTATAATTTATCATATTTACAATATTTTGAATGATGAGTTGAACTTTATAGCATAGGAATTTCAACATCTTGAGAAATTTATATGAATGGATAATTTCAAATGTTTCTTTTTTTTGAAATGTTGATATAAATTATACCTTTCTTTATTGAAAGGGTAAAATTCAAATTTTAAATTTTATTTGAAGAGCAATTTTAACTTTACACTTCTGGGAAGGGCTAGAACCATTTGGAAAGGCTGTGAAGGGTTCAATTTTGAACACCTTAGCGTTGGACCTTCACTTACTTTGCTTTGTTGTAGACATCTACAATCATTGCTTGGAATCAAATTACAGTCAATGTGAATCAAACTCTTGAGATATAAAGGCTGCGTTAACACCAACAACATTGCAAGTCCAGCTGCATGTTGACTGGATGCCAAGCTTGTATGATACTAATCAGTGACCAGAAACATTGCTATTCCTAGTTTGTAATGTACTGCAGCCACCTCACTGATGATAAGCCACATTGCTGTGTATCTGAAGATGGCTTCTATGGAATAAGTCAGACTACACAAAGAGCTGTTTAGAATCGTTTACATTCATATATGATTCTAAACTGTCCATCTACAGCAAAACTCAGAGAAAAACTACCATGGTTTCTTTATGCATTGCTATCCCTAGTTTGTTCAAAAGGGGGTCATGGTACTTACGTCAAAAGTGTTGATTTGAAAGAATAAGGGAGTGGAGTAATTAATGCATCAGAATTGCGTACATATCACACACCGTTCAACAGGCGTAGACATTTTTCTAAATGCAATGATATACTTCTAAACATTTTTGGTGTTATAAACATCTGGTTCACCGGAAAGCTGCCTTCAAGCCATTCCACCATCTATGTAGAACAAAAGAATCTGATTCCTTTTGAATAAGTCTATACATAAGCCTAGCGAAGAAGTCTAAACATGAACCTAAAAGCAAAGGGTAGAGGAAGAGGAAAGTTTAAAACGACAGAAGACCGTAAAAAGTCTGAAATTTCTCGAACTGTATTAATGCCAAAACGAATGGGGTGAGAGAGGCTCGAACTCTTGACCTAAGGATTCCTCAAACAGCTATGAGACCAACGCGCCAACCAACTGCGCCACCACCCCGATATGTTTAATCCTTCGAGCCTAATCTTAGCAGCCCAATCCTTGTAAAGCCATTTATAAAGAATTCTTTGGTATAGTTAAACTGCACTGTCTATTTTGCCCTAAAATTTTCTTGTTTGCCTTATCTAATGTTAGAACCAGAGGTTGGAAAATTGGCATATTCCTTTAGTTGCGAGATTATAATAACCATCAAAATAATTGTAGGCACAACCCTTTATCAATCCTGAAAACATAGAAAATCTAAAAAATATTATAGTTCCAAATCGATTTAGTGTTTATGGTTAGTGTCACATCCATGTACAAATGGAATACGGTTACATGTTTATACAAGCGAGGTATAATAATCGTTAGATAAAGTGTGTGTTTGGTGATTTTATTGGATGTTGTATTCACTATGGATCATTCTCTCATTCATCAATATGAAATTGTGAGTATTAATTGATTTTGAGTTTGGTTATTGGTGTTAACACAAGTTTGTATATGACATTTGTATATTCTCAGCAGATTATTTATGAGATTTGAACCAACACTTCAAAGTATGACATGTTAACGAAGTAGCTGGGTTTTGCATATGCTCAAACCTATGATAAAAGAAATTGGGAAGTGCCTATTGTTAGATGAGGAGATCATTTTAAAGGTTTAAAATGAAAGTCATAGATCTAGCTTAGGGGTTGAAGAATCCTTTTCAGCACAGTAAGGTGGGATTTCAAATCTTCCACTAATTCCAAAGGAAATCTTACACTCACATTCTAGAGAAGAAAATTGAAAACCAAAGCAATCTTACACTCATACTCCATGGAAGAAAATTGAAAACCAAACAGCATAGAGATTAAATGCTCTGATAGAGAAGCAGGCTTGTATCCATTCCTTTAATAAAAAGTAGTTCATAGAAACTACCTCTCACGATCTGATAAAGGAGACGTGTTCTAAGTATTTATAAAATTGACAGCTGTGGGATTTGAACCCACTGCCCTTTCGGACCAGAGCCTAAATCTGGAGCCTTATCAGTGCTAGTACATTGATTGTGGGCATTGACAATTGTGTGTGGCCTCCACACGATTTTGGTGCTCGGTTGTTGGGCTTTGGCTTGATGTGCGTTGGGTGTTGAGCGACCTTGTGCCAATATAAATTTTATAAAATATGCAAGCCACATTTATAAATTTTTATAAAAATGTGCTAAGCCATATTTATAAATTTTTATAAAAATGTGCTAAGTCATATTTATAAAAATTATTTTCTAACTTTATGAATAAACCTCTATATCCAATAATAAAAAATTCCCCCCTTTTATTAAAAAGGCCTCTAACTCATTTTTCCTTGTCAAAACCTGGAAAATTTTGTGCATGAGTCAATGAGAAAAACTTGAAGATGCCAAATCATCAATGAAACTTCAAAATTTAAAATGAAATAACACCAATCACTGCCAAAATAATTAGTGGTAATAGCTGGTTTCAATTGGGGATGTTAGCCTCCCTGGAAGGTAGCAAAGAACAGTGAATAATCAAACAATACAATTATAAGATTAAAAAACCCATCAAAACATGCGACAATAAGCATCCACGTAATTGTCTTTGGAAGTAACACAACTCTTTAAAACAATGTGACCCTTTTCTAAAAACATGACTCTTCATTTAAAATCACTTTTTAATTATATATTTTTTATTTAACTTTTTACTCCAACTAAAATATAACTAAAAGTTTAAATATCTCTTTGTTTCTTTTCAACAAGAAGTTTTCTTTTTAACTTTCAATTAACATCTCTATTATTCCATGACTCTCACGTGATTTAACATATATTTTAATTATATGTTTAACATATAGAAAAATTGGCAAATATTCAATCTCGAAGAGTATGGCGTCCTTGATGTCACAACTATTTGGCAGATTAGTGAGTTGGATGAGCCACTAATAGGATGTGGTCACTTTGCCCATGATATAGGAATAGTATATGGTGGCTAACCATGCTTGCAAGAAGGTCGTTTACTTTATGAAAAAATGTGTTTAGATATGTGGATAAGTTATTAGTGTGATAATAACAATACTATATGTATGGAAAATAACCCAACATTTCATGCGAGGACAAGGCATATTGATATCCAATACCATTTTGTCAAAGACATGGTAGGGAATGGAAAGGTGATGCTAGATAAAGTTGACACTTTATAGAATGTTGCAAACTCATTATCAAGGTAGGTGAGAAAAAAAAAAATTTAGGTGGTGTTGTGACTCTATTACCCTCACACCCCTAGTAGCCACTGCATTTTTACTGTATCCAGGCTCTGTGAGCTCCATGCTCTTCTTCACCATTAGAGTTGTTTTCTATCTCTCCTTGTTTCATCTATGTGAAACCTCCAAAACCCATTTCATGTGCCATTCCCTTTTCTTTTTGCATTTCTCATTTCTCATTTTTGGTAACATAGCATTACATCTGTAGGTGTTGTAGGAAAACCAAGGTGGATGTGCAATCTATCAAAATGGAAACTAATAGTTTCCATATTGAAGTGTTTATAATCCTGCTCTTTCAAATGTGTTGGTTATGGATGAGAAAACATAATAATATTGAAATGTATGTCAATAGGCATGATAGGAAAAACACATGACAAATTATACATAAAACAATAAAGGTGGAACAATATTTTAGGAACAATGATGAAATCTAATGTGTTAATATTGCTCATCTTCCCGATTCTTAAAGGGTTCTAGCTCAATGGAAGAGCGCCTGTCTTATAAGCAGGAGGTTGGTGGTTCGATTTCTCCATGCCCTAATGATATTGCAACGTATTTCTAAAGGTAAAAAATGTAGTAGTGCAAGATTGATGCAATATTAAACGCAACACTAAATGCAAAAGAGGATGTAAAAGTAGACGTCACACAAAACACAAAAGTAGATGCAAAAGTGGACCTTATGTCAGACGCAAATGTGGACACAAAAATGGATGCTACATTAATCGCAAAATTGGATGCAAAAAAAGACTCAACACTAGACACAATTAATGACTCAAAACTAGATGCAATACTAGGCCCAAAACTAGACGCATTAGTAGATGCAAAAGTGGACTCCTAACTAGACGTAAAATTGGACATTAAATTGGGCACAAAATATGGTGTATCGATGGACATAAAATTAGGCGTAACACTAGGTGCAAAACTGGAGGCAACACTTGGCGCAAACAAAAACTTAAAACAAGACACAATATTGGATGCAAGATGAGACGAAACATTGGATGTAAAACTAGATGTAATATTGAATGCAAGATGGGATGCAACATTGGACACGAAACTGGATGCAATATTAGATACAAACATGGTTACAAAACCAGTCACAACACTAGGCATAACACTGGGTGCAACATTGGACTCAAACATAGATGCAAAAAAAGACATCAACTAGGATTCAACACTAGGTGCAAACCTAGATGCAAAATACGACGTAAAATGAGATGAAACATTAGGCACAAATATGGATATAAAAAAAGATGTAAAACAAGATGCAAATTAGATACAAAAGGAGATGCAACATTATAAGTAAAATTGGATGCAAAACTAGATGCAAAACAAGATGCAATATCGGGCCCAAAATTGGATGCAAAATTGGACACATAATTTGATGCAAAACATGGTGCAATACTCGATGAAAAACTAGGAGCAAAATAAGACACAACATTGGATGCAAAACTAAGCGTCAAACTAGGTGCAAACAACGATGTAACAAAGGACGCAAAAAAATATGCAAAATTGGGCGCAAGTAAGGGCGTAACAAAAGATGCAAAAAATTGGGCGCAAAAATGGACACAAAAATGGACGTTAAAAAAGACGGGAAAAAAGATGCAATAGACAGCGTTTTATGAAATTGTACAATAGCGCCAGGTTTAGTGCCAGATTGTTCACCAAAATTGGGAAAAAATTACACTAAAATCTGGCGCTAAATCCGACGCTAAATCCAGTTTTTGTTGTAGTTGCAAATACCACTCCTAAGCTTCACTATGTGCAGATACCACCCCTAAACCTCACTATGTCCATTGCGAATACCACCCCCAAGTCGGGCTATGAGGCTACCAGGGCTAATGAAACAAGCTACAAGCTTCTCTCTCAGCCCTACCCATAAGAGTTCAACGATGAACAGAATTTTATTATTATCTCATATCTATACTTAGAAGGTTTTGTCCAATTATAAATTCACCAACTCTAACTTTCAGTGTGCCTAAATTCAGAATTCTTATAACTTGAAATGGGTTACAAATTTAGATAGGCTTCCTCTAACTTGAAGTTTGAAGTTTGTTACAAAATTAGATGGTTTTATAAAATTAAAATTTCCCTATGAAAAGACCTTCCCAAATTAGGATAATGGCATGAGGTTGAAGAGAGCTTGCCAAATTATAATAAAATTAAAATCTCCCTATGAAAAGAGCTTCCCAAATTAGGATAATGGTAAGAGCTTGCCAAATTAGGATAATGGTATATGAGGTTGCAGAGAGCTTGCCAAATTATAATAATGGTATATGAGGTTGCCTGCTATATTGTTCTGGAAAGTACTTTTAAGAAGACTTCTTACACATGTTAACAAAACAAAATTGAATGATCTGCTCAAAATTACACATTGTAGGATAAAAATTATGTTCATAAGGTATGTTATGGGACATCATGATTCTGTGGCTTTGGAGCGCGGCGATGGCGACTGAGGGTTTTTACGCGTCTCTGCTCTCCCTGTATCGCAATGCAGTATCATTTCTTCTTTCCACGCACTACTATGGAGCTCCCTTACTCGTTTGGCACTTGGGTTATCTCGACTAGAAGTGGGTTTTTCCTCGTGGAGATACCTGTTGTGCTTCCGTCCCTGTTCAGTCTGTGCTTTTTTGGTGTGGCCGTTTCAGGATCATGCTATTGTTCTTTCTTTAGCACTATTCCTTGCTGGGTTTTCTCTCCTGTAGGGTTCTGTTTCTTGTTATGCTTACCAGCTGGGGTTTCTGTAAAGGTGGGTGGTTATGGGGTTTTGCGGCCTGGCTTGGAGTCCCTCCCCTTCAATGGGGGACTAGTACCAACCAAGCGTTAACAAAAAAGTGGGAAGTACATCGCTCCGCCGCGGCCTCTATTGGGTGTTTGTTTTTTTTACATCTAACCCACCACCTTTGCATGGGTTTCTCTGTTCCCGTTTTTAGGGTACAGGGTTGACCTGTGGCTCCACTTCTTGTGTTTGTCTGGGGTCTTTCACTTTTCCCTTGGGCTTTGCTTTCGTCATGATGGTCGTTGACATTCTCCTCCTGGGGTCCTTTTGATGAGGGTTTTCGTGGTCTGCACAAATGTCATTGGGTTTGACTTGGTTGTGGCTCCACTTATTGCCATTGTCTGCGGATTTCTTTTCCCTTGGACTATGCTTTTGTCACCTTTTTTCCTTCTGTTTTGATGGCCGTTGACCTTTTCCTTCTGGTGTCTATTTGCTGTGGGTTTACATGGTCGGCACTTCTGTCATAGGGTTTGGTTCATCTGTCCCGGACTAAGGGTCCTTCCTGGGATTTTTTTTTGGGCTTTCCCACTCGGCCTTGCGGTTGACTTGGATTCCTTGGGATGGCGGACTCCGGAGATAAGTCGCGCTACCACCGGAAACGTAAATCAAAATGTATTAAGGCCACCACTGAACGGTTTCGTTTTGTCTTGGGTCATGATATTTTTCTCGACCGTGTCTCCACTCTGTGTTCTCGCGCCCTGATTGGGCGTCTGGAGTATTGCAAGATGGATAAGCTGTCTTGGGTAACATGGGCATCCGAGAACTGGAAGCCACTATTCGACTACGTCCCGACTATTAGTCTTCTTTCCAAAGGATGGATTGTATTTGTTTTTCTTGACCCAGATCACTGCACCAGGGTTTTGGAAAGTATGTGGCGGGTTGGAAAGGGTTCTCTGGTGCTCGGTCGATGGCACACTAATTTCGATCCCCTCAAAGAGAAAATCAACAAATGTCACCTTTGGGTTCTCTTGCCGCAGCTCCCGTTTCCTCTGTGGAACAAAACCATCCTGGAAGGAATTGGCAACACTATTGGGCGATTTGTTTCCGTGGAAGATGAGTTCATGCAAGTCTATGATAAAAGGATTGCTCGGATTCTAGTGGAGATGGATATCTCTCGTGGTCTGCCTGCGGAGGTCGAGCTTATGTGTGATGAGCGGCTGCTGATACAAAGGCTTGATTACCTTCATGTACATTTTCGCTGTAGTATCTGCCGCTCTGTTGGACACCTTAGGCACTCATGCCCTCAAAGGCACACTGATGACTATCTCTCGGACTCCAGCAAGTTTTGGTCGCCCTCGCCTATGGTTCGCCATCTGGACTCTCATCATTCTTTTTTAGGTACATTAAAAGTTTCTTCTCCTCCTATAGAAAATGTTCCTGAATCTTTTTTTGAGGAAGTTGAAAGTCTGATCATGTCACATAATAAAGTTACTGCACCTCTGTCACCCAGTGACCTTGCTTGGGTCGCCTCTTCCCCTAGCACTCCTCTGGTAAATTCAGTGGCCTTGACTGGCTCCCCTGCACCCCTTGGAGTGAGCAATCCTCCGACTTCGCTGGCTCTTGACTCTTTAGTGGAATTTCCCCCCCTCTTTTCTCGTCCCCCACCTTCGAATCCTTCTCCTTCCATCTCCTCTCCGCGGGCCCCCCCTCCTATCAACTCTTCTTTGCGGGACCCCTCCCTTACCACTGCCCCCCCTCACCATAGCCCCACTTCCTCCCCCTCTTTCTCAGATCCATCCCTCAAAAAATCCCTTTCAATCTTCACAGCCTCAACCCCTAACTCCCCTTCCACCCTTCCACTAAACTCTATCAGGTTTGCCAATGTTACTATTAGAAAGCCTAAGGGGAAAAGGGAGCCTCGTGTCCTTTCTTTGGGTTCTCCTTCGTATATTCCACTTTCAGATCGGTTAATGGAAGCTGTCACTGGTCATCCTTCTCGGGGTCTTAGAGCGAGTACTCCCCCTCTGGATTTGTCTTGATGATTATCCTCTCCCTCAACGTTCGTGGCCTTGGAGGCAGGCCCAAGTCTCTTGGTTTCCGTGCTCTTTTCAATTCCCTCAATCCGGACCTCGTTCTTCTTTAGGAAACTATGTGTAGCGACGTGCCTGCCCTGCTTTCCTTCTCGAAAATTTTGCCCTCCTGGGGATATTGTGCTATCAGTGCCAGGGGTCTTTCGGGAGGCCTCCTCTCTGCCTGGAACCCTCTCAAGGTTAAGTGTAGGGCTTATCACACCTTCGCAAGCATCTTACTTCATGCCTCCTTTCGTGGTCATCCCATCCCTATTCACATTTTGAATGTCTATGGCCCCTACACAGACAGAGCTATTTTCTGGGATAAGGCCCATAGTGGTGGTCTCTTAAATCTTCCTCATTTAGTGCTGGCGGGAGATCTCAATCTCACCCTCCATCCCTCGGAGATTTGGGGCTGTAAGGCCTCCTTAGATCATCACTCTGAGCACTTTCTTGCTCTCTTTAATTTTGCTGGCCTCGTGGATATAGCCCCTCCCTCGATCGGCCCTACTTGGCGCAACGGTCATGCTGGTGAGGAAGGCATCTGTAAACGCCTTGACCGGTATCTTATCTCTAAAGACCTGCTTCCTTCCCTTGGGGCTTACAGAACTTGGACTAAATGCTCCCTCATCTCTGACCATTTTCCTATTCTCTTTGAGTGGAACTCACCTAAAGGTCCCTTTAACTATCCCTTTAAGTTTAACCGATCGTGGCTGGAGAATCCCGAGTTTATTGACTGGTTCCTCAACTGGTGGTCTTGCAACTCGAATATGAACAATTTTTCTGATATTGAGGATCTATGCTTGACTTTGTGATCCCTCAAATCTGATTCTAAGTGTTGGTTTAAGGAAAAGTCTGCTAGTCTTGTCTCGGTTTCCCACAATCTAGATCGGGACATTGAGTCTATCCTTGCCAAAGGTATTCTCACAAAGGACCAATTGGCTCTTCTTTCCTGTCTTAGTGCTGAAAGGCAGAGAATCCTGGATTATCATCAGCTCTCCTGGCAACTTAAGAGTCGACTTAAGTGGGCTTTACAGGGTGACTCTAACACTAAATTCTTCCATACGATCGCCTCTGGCAGAAGGACACAGAACATGATTTGGTCGCTTGAAGATGATGAGGGTAATATCATTGATGATGAGGGCCCTTTAAAGGATCTTGGTAAATCATACTTCGAGATTATTTTTAAGGATGAGGGTCTTACCTGTCTTGACCATCAACTTAAAGTGATCTCTCTCTTCCCTAGGATGATCCCCTCTGAGCACTCTTCACGCCTCACATCTCAGGTTACTCTGAAGGAGTTAGAACTCTCCCTTAAGTCCTTCAAAAAAGACCGTAGTCCGGGCCCAGATGGGTGGCCGGTAGAATTTTATCTACACTTTTTTGACCTCTTAGGTCCCACTTTAGTTCAAATGGTGGACATGACTATGATTTCTGGGTTCATTCCCCCTTCCCTTAACTCCACTTTTATTACTCTTATTCTGAAAAAGGATAAGCCCCGTACTTTTGCGGACTTCAGACCCATCTCCTTATGCAATCTTCTTTATAAGCTCATTGCCAAAGTCATTGCTTGTCGTCTTAAACCCTTTCTTGATCTGGGCATTTCTCATGAACAATTTGGTTTCCTCAAAGACCATCAAATTACTGAGCCTATTGGTATCGTTCAGAAGGTCCTTCACTCAGTTAAAATCAAGAATACCTGTGCTTTTGTGATCAAGCTGGATCTCACCAAGGCTTTTGACCGTGTTGACTGGACTTATGTCATGCTCATTCTAATTCAAATTGGTGTTCCCCTCCTCACTGTCAATTGGATTATGAGCTGCATATCTACTGCAAACTTTGCAATCTTGGTTAATGGGACTCCGTCCAGTTTCTTTCCTGCCTCTCGGGGAATCCGACAAGGCTGTCCTTTATCTCCCCTCCTCTTCATTTTGGTCATTGAGGGGCTTAGCCTGCTCATTAAGGATGACAGGAACAATGGACTCATCAGGGGTATCAAGATCTCACCCTCCCTTGCCCTTTCTCACCTCCTCTTCGTGGATGATGTCATTCTCATGGGCTCAGGTACCCCTCAGGATTGGTTGGCATTTGAGGTTCTGCTTGACACATTTTGTAAAGCATCAGGTATGAGGATTAATTCTGACAAATCATGCATGCTCTATCACAACTTTAATGATGGTTGTCTTAATGATTTCAGGGCGGTCATGCCCTATAAGATGCTTCCTTTACAGTCTGGTTTGACATACTTGGGTTATCACTTGAAGTCGCTGAATTATAGAGTGGCTGATTGGCAATTGCTTTTGCAAAAATTTGAAAAGAGGATCAATCACTGGGCATATAAATACCTGTCACTTAGAGGAAGATTAGTTCTTGTCAATGCTGCTCTATCTAGCATTCCGGTCTACTGGATGGGATTAGCTCCTCTTCCTAGTAGTATTCTTCAAAAGCTCCAATGTACTATTTTCAACTTTCTATGGGGATCCTCTGACAAAACCTTCAAGTATCATCTGACAAACTGGATTGATCTTTCTCGGCCCAAATCATCAGGGGGTTGGGGAATTAAAAACCTCTCTTGGTTTAATCAAGCTCTGAGATTAAATGTGTTCTGGAGAGCCCTCCATTCCAATGGTTTATGGTTCCAGGTCCTTCAAACTAAATATTTAAAGGGACGATCGGTTGTTGAATGGCTCAGGTATAAATCTTTCAGCACATGTAACGTCTCTCTTTTCTGGAGGGGTTTTCTTCAGGTTATACCCTGGATGGGTATGTACTTGTCGTGGCAGGTTGGTAATGGTGAATGTATCATGCTGGGGATTGACCCGATAGTGGGATCGAATGCACCTTTGTCATTCCCGGAAGATCTGAGATCGTATTTGGAAGATTTAAACATTTGCTCCTTGTCTCAGGCACACAATCCCTTGCCAAACGCTCAACATTATTGGTACATTGCTGGAGAACTTGATCTTGGTGGCACTTTTGAGACTACTTGGAATGATTTTGTTTTTGATCTCTCTGCTGCAGGCATTCGTTTAATGGACTGCCCTGATAAACTTGTATGGAATTATAATAATAGCAGGGATCTTATTACAGCCAGCGATGCCTATGACTGTATCTTTCACTCCTCCCATCGATCGAACTCTGTGGCTGTTTGTCCTCCTATTTGGCATAAGGCCCTTCTGCTCAAGATCTCATGCTTCATTTGGCTTATCATTCATAACAGTATTCTCACATGGGAAAACTTGCAGAGAAGGGGGTTTTCGGGACCTGGTATTTGTCCCCTCTGTTGGTCAAATGAGGAGTCTGTAGAACACCTTTTTTCTTACTGTTTGGTTTGGAGGACTGTGGCAGATTATATAGTTGACTATTTCAATATTCAAGCATGTATTTCTAGCATATCTACAGCTGATATATTCGTTGCCTGGGTTGGCAAGATTCCAAAGTGCTCGCCTCACTTTCTGCTCCTCTACAATATGATGTGGATTGTATGGAAGGCACGAAATTTGGCAGTTTTTGAAGAGAAAAAAAGGAATATTCATGGCATCATACAGCAAATCTTGTCGATTGTCCAGGCATCATTTCATAGGACTGTATCTAAAAAAGGGCATAACAGACATATTGGAAGTCCACCAGTTAAGTTTTTTCCCTGTGGATTTATAGATGGTGCCTCAAATAACAGGATTGCCGGTGCTGGCATTTGCATCTTTCTCAATGATTCACACTTCTTGGAGTTTTCATTGGGGGTCGGATATGGCACTAATACTAAAGCAGAGCTGCTCAGCCTCTGGGAGCTCTTGCACATATCCCATATGATGGGGATCCCCCTAGCCCAGGTTTACGGTGATTCTCAGGTAATCATCAACTGGGCTAAGGGATCGACTGCTCTCTCCCCACCTGAACTTGTTCATTGGTGTTGGGAGACAAAAAAGCTAGCCACTAGCTTCCCGGATCTGTCATTTTCTCACATTTATCGAGAGCACAACAAGACAGCTGACCGTCTTTCTAAAAAGGCACTTTCCTTTCCCCAAGGAAAATGATGTATTATGGAATATATTGAGAATTTCTTAGTCTATAAAGACTTTTATCAGCTCTTTTGAGTTTGTTTAGAGGACCATTTCTCTCTTTGTGGATTTATTGGTCATATTATTGTCATCAGTTTTTGTAGGGTTATTTCCCCCTTACATGCAGCTGTCATTAGCAAGTAAAGTGCTTCTCTTTAGAACGCTGATCAGAGTCATATTGGCTCTCGATTGATGTGAAAGATCGGACAGACTTCATTACATGATGAGACAGTTTTCTGATGGGTCTTATTTTGGTTTATGTGCCTTTCCTCCTGTTTGGGAACTCCGGGTGGGTATTCATGTATTTTTGCCAAGATGCTGAGGCTGAATGTATTAATGCCCTTTGATTCAATCTGAATAACAAGGACAGGTTTTTTCTTGAAAAAAAAAGGTATGTTATGGGACGGCATAGGCTAATCAACAACAAAATCACTCGCTCGGTTTCTGGCATCATTATTTTGACTCAAATCTAAGCGCTGAGCGCTAAAATGACGAAAGAATCCCCAAAAAATCTAAATTCTGAAATGGCGAAAGAACGCCAAAACTATAACTTCATCCAGTCAAAAGAATGAAAAGATGAAAAAGGATGAAAAGATGAAAGCAGTTTTCATGGCTTCTGATTTCTCAAAAAGATGAAAGCGGCTTTGATCATGGCTTCTGAATTGACCTATTGCTATTTGGAAAACAAATTTAATCAGATTGGAATTTGTTTTGGTTCGCCAGACAAAATACTGCCTTCACCTTCAAGACACTGGCATTGCCCATTGCCATTATGTTTGCCTTGTCATATGGTGGCTGCGTTTCACTTGGAAATAACCACTTCCCTGGATAGCTAGCTGAAGCAGAAGATTGTGGGTTAGTCTTGGTCAAGATGATGAAGTGAATACCGATGATTTGTTTACCTATTATGCTCAGAGATGTGTTTGTTTTGTTTTGGTGCTTCATAAATCTTGCTTAACAAAAAAATTGCCAACATTTCACCGAAGTTTATGTTCCATTTTTCTTTAGTCTCACGGTGCTTCCAAAACTTGACACTTGACGGGAATGGAAAAAGGAATTGGCATTTCAAGAAAACTAAAGCTACAACTTGACTTGATTTGACTAATCAAAATTGACATTTATAGGAATTACAATTTGGCACGGTATCAAATTTATGATCTCACAGCAAAATATCATTTTTGAAGAGTTCAACTCAGATGATGAATCCACTGGGTGAATATGAAGATAATACCCTGTTTTCAATAAGTTAGACTGCCAACCCATTTACAACAATTTCCAGATTATTGTCAGAACTTCCTCCTTTCTTTACTTCCATCTTTACAACACCTCTGAGTCTCTCGGCCGCCTTTCTCATCTCCTCCCTTTCCATCAATCTCCTTACGTTTTCCGCTATTTATTTCCTGCCAGTAACCTTATCATTATCATTGCCTCTCCTCAATCTCAGCCCAAACTTCCATTCATCGGCTATGAGGTTGCAGTTAGTGTATTGCTCCACACCGAGAGGAATTCCCAGCATGGGGAGCCCGGAGGAAATGCTCTCTAAAGTGGAGCTCCATCCGCAGTGGCTGAAAAACCCGCCGATGGACAGATGAGAGAGCACTTTCAGCTGGGAGCACCATGGAACAACCAATCCTTGCTCTTTTGTTTCGTTCAGAAAGCTGTCTGGCAACATGGAGGAGACTTCGGTGGCATCGTTGCTGGGCCTTCGAAGCACCCAGAGAAAACTATAACCGCTATGCTTCAAACCGATTGCCATTTCCTCTATTTGGGTTGTAGACATAGGGAGTAGACTGCCGAATGAAACGTATATGACCGATTTGGGGGGCTTATTGTCCAGCCATTCTGTGCAATCCATCTCTACCCGCGAGCTGGTCCCGACAACGGAGTCGCGAGTGTCTGACCGATCGAGGAAGGCCGAAGGGAGCAATGGTCCAACACAGTATACACGACATTTCTCCCACAAATCCTCTACCACATGACCTTCTAACCCTTGGAAGGAATTGGCCACAATGCAGTTTTGCCTGTACATTCCATCCTACCTGGCTACTAGTTCCAGTTGAGATCAAGGTGGGTTGAACTGCAATCAGTCCTGGGTATGGCTTGTTTTTGTGGAGTGCAAGAAGAAGCAAACCCATATGATTGGCGAGTGATACGTTGGATTATTCCATGGAAGAATTTTAAATTTGGGCAGACAGACTTTGTCATGCGCATGACTGCCTCAGCGTGGATGCATATCGCCCCTTTGGACGTGGTTGGAGCCGGCGTTTGATGATAACGTTTCTCAAAGTTGGGAAACGGAAACGAAATTCGGGGTGAATACAGTTGGGAAGGGAGGCGTCGCGATTTTTTTTTATATGTTTGGTTAACCCTCTAACCACAGCTCCAACAGACCCCTCGGGAATCCATATACACATCACTTTTTGTCAACCAATCATTTAGTTAGTCTTCTATTTTTCCATCATTTAGTTAGTCTTCTATTTCTCATCTGAATATAAAAGAAGATGAAAATATTTTAATGCTTTGTCAGGCTAAAAATAGCTTATGGGATACGTCAGTAGTGTCTTTATAGGGTTCACACTTTAAAATGAAATGTTTTTTTGTCTCCACTTTACCATAGGCCCAAAAAATACACTTTTTCTTCCAAGCTTTTTTTGGCATTTTCCAGTGTCGTGTCTCACAACAGACAGAGTTGTTGGGAATTAGTTCTTAATTGAGCAATAAGTATTCTGACTTTCCAAGGTATATTAGCCCCTATGTATACCTTTTGATGTTGAGTGTAGGTAGGGTTAAACTATTCAATATTATACTTTTTCTTTCTTCTTAGCTCTTTATCCCAAGTTCTCTTGTAAAACTTATTAATAACAAAAGCCTTTATCTTTTTACTATTAGTGGGGCACATGTTCAAGCACATATCCCAATTACTAAGCCATTTAATATTTTGTCGCATCCGAGTCTTCTTTATTTTGCACAATATGTCATTGAAGATGACCTTAGACCATCTACCTTCTTCAATTTGCTCAACTTTTGTTAGATATCGTATGAGTCGTACCATATCAATTGCTTCATTAGAAGAAATCCCCATTTCACTCAGCATGATCTCGTATGGCACTAAACTTTTAATTTTGAACATGCTTGTAATCATGTGTTTTTTAATATTCTCTATTTGCCTCCACTGTAAGTCAGAGGTACTGCTAGCCCATACTTCACAACCATTGAGAACAATTGGGATCACTAAAAGCCCAAAAAGGTTTTGCATAGTTTTCCAGTCCCATAGCTCTGCCTCTCTACATCTATTTTGGAAAGCATAAAACACTTTCCAATCTCATAGAGATCTTTTTTCAACTTTCCCAACTTAAATTTTTTTTGAAGTCGATTCCAAGGTACTTGTAATCTGTCACTTCTTCAAGAGTGTTGTCTTCAAAGTAGAACTCATGTTGTTTATGTTTTCTTTTGCTAGAGAAAACTACCACTTTCGTCTTGCTAGTATTTACTTGCATCCCCATTGTTCTACAAAAGTGCTCAAGGGAAATCAAGTGCTCTTGCAAGCCAAGAGCAGACTTAGCAATCAAAATAAGGTCATATGCATACAAAAGAAGCCTTATCACAAACTCACCCATGAGAGTGACATCACCATCCTCCTAAGTTTAACCAATATTCAAGTTTGTCAATATATAAGCCAAAAGGGTATGGGATAATGGGCACCCTTGCTTGACCCTGATATCACATTTGAAGCTTTCAAAGATACCATCTGATGTCTTGAGTTTGACTTTGACCTCCTCATATAGCCTGTGAACAACTCGTCTAAGATGTATAGGAACCCCAACTTCCTCCATTCTGTGTCAAAGCATATCTCTAGGAACTGCGTCAAAAACATTTTTGAAATCAACAAAGCAACAAAAGGCTTCCTCTTTTTTCTCCCACACTTTTTTAATGATGTTCCTTAAAGTTATATCATGATCCACCGTGGAATGTTTAGGTCTAAAACCTACTTGTCCTTCACCACACTTGTCCCTTTCTTTCGCTCACTTGCTAATTCTAT
Source organism: Pseudotsuga menziesii (assembly GCA_001517045.1). Lineage (NCBI taxonomy): Eukaryota > Viridiplantae > Streptophyta > Pinopsida > Pinales > Pinaceae > Pseudotsuga > Pseudotsuga menziesii. The sequence goes on from LPNX010347967.1 coordinate 42,590, forward strand.
TTTCTAACATACTTCCAAATAGCTTTGCAAACAAGAGGTTTATCAATATAGTCCTATAGTTTGAGGGATCGTTGACATCTCCTCTCTTGAAAAGAGGTATTGAGAGTCTAGTTGTCTAATCTGTGTGGAATACTTGCTGAATGATGTTGTTGAATATTCTCGTAATCTGAGGTGTAAGAGTTTTTGAACCCCACTATAGATATTCTATTTTAATTTATACTGTACTCGAATGGGCATGGGTGATGATGTTATGCCAGGAATGTGTGATGGAAATGCCTTTGGAGGCGAGCTTCTTTGCCAGTTGCATCATGGGGTTCATGTGTCTTGTTGGAAAAAACCCACCAACAAAGCCTCGCCGACAGGGGTTCTCACTCTGTTGACGCCCAACCAGTGCGATCTCTTTGAGCACCAGCCCAGACAGGCTTTAACATGCCCACTATAGATATTCTATTTAAATTTATACTGTACTCGAATGGGCATGGGTGATGATGTTATGCCAGGAATGTGTGATGGAAATGCCTTTGGAGGCGAGCTTCTTTGCCAGTTGCATCATGGGGTTGATGTGTCTTGTTGGAAAAAACCCACCAACAAAGCCTCGCCGACAGGGGTTCTCACTCTGTTGACGCCCAACCAGCGCGATCTCTCTGATCACCAGCCCAGACAGGCTTTAACATGCCCACTAACATCTGCAGAGCGAACGAAGTTTCACCCGAGATGTTCAAGGGAGAGCTGTCGGAACCAAGTTTCCAGCAGTAAGAAAGGAAGATATGGAATCTGTGGCTTCGACAACATAACTATCAAATTACTCCAAGTCACTCGACAAAACTACGACAATTATCACAATTCATCTTCACAACTACGGATCTAACAGATCACATCATTCATTTATCGCAGCAGTGTTATTGCAGCAATATCATTCATAAAACAACTTTAATAAGCTTCATATTCATCAAGATTGCAACAGAATTGGGATAGATCACATCGTCAGTTCATTGCAGCAACATCAGTAAATCATAAACAAATTCAATTCACTTCTCATTGACATCGCAACAGAGAAAACATGAAACAGAAGACAACATTTAGGCAACAACCATCATGTCATATTAACTATACGCAACAGATCCAAAACAGATAATTCTTTTCCACAGCAGGAGACTAATTACATCCCAAAATTTAGTATCAGACACAGACAGATCGCAGATTGTTCAAAATAGAAGACTCATCAAGACCATAGGCAGATCGCAACAGATTGATCACTCTCAGATATTGACTTGGACTTGTATCATGTTGGTCATGATTATCTTACAATTGCAAAGGTAGCTCTATATATAGGCTTGCACCTTTACATCAAAGGTCCACTTCTAACTACTAATAACCTATGTCCACAAAACATGGTCAATTAATACATTAAATATTCGAAAGCGGTTATTCTTCTGCCCATCGCGCTGATCTGTCCTTGCGCTGTGCCGTGTGAACTTGTACAGCTGCCACGACACTGCACAAATCACTTACCCAAAACCCTTGCCAACAGGCCCCCAACACAGTCTTGTGGCTCGTCCTCGAGCCACATCAGGTTGACAGGGTATAGGCCGATGTCTTGGCCTTGAAATCTTCAAAATGCTACAAGATCTCTCGAACCTAGAGCTAGACTCTTTCGGCAATGCTTTGATAGTTGAGCAAATCTTGCTGCACAGGGTGTGCTTCCCCAGCCTTGCCGTCAACCATCTACTGACTTTCTTGCACCGCCTGCAACATTGTGAATGCTTTGACATCCAGCTTCCCACCAACTTCTTGAAACTCATCCAACTTGGAACGACGCTTTTGTTGGTGTTCTTGGGTGCGGGCAGCTCTCTGCTGTAGGTCCTTCAACTCTTCAGACCGCGTGATCTGCACCATGAGCGATAGTGCTCGCAGCGACATCTTTAGTGTCATCAAATTCCCTTCAGCTTCTTGCACATGCATGGTCAACTGGTCGAGTTGTTCGTCTTGGACAACCTTTTGCTAGAACTGCGTTGTCACCTCCATGATTATCTTTGCTTCTTGCTCCATTGTTTCAAACTAGGTCGCTATCTCCTCAATAGAAGCCTTCTATTCGGAAACCTGCTTTGGCGGCGTCTTTGGATGGACCAGGGCATTGAGCAGAAGATTGGTGTCCTAGAGCTGGACAATAATTTCACCAAGTCCCTTGGCCTTAGCGACTGCAGTAAGCTCGGTCGTGCTCTCAAAGATATGTTGACATGCCTCATCAATAGCTTGCTCGACCGCGCCACAACTTGCGGACAGCTGCACCTTCTCAATGATAAGGTTATCTTGCGCCTTCTTAAGCTCGATGATTTCCTCAGCAGCCTTGCGTTACATCTCCACCTATGCTGCCTTCAATGCCTCAATCTCCCATACCTTCTCTTCCACTAGCTGCACCCTGACCTGATGCAGTTCCTCAGCTTCTTTCTACAGCTTCTCAGTTGCGCTCTGCGACTACACATACCCATCACTAAGCTCCTTCTGCCTATCCGCCAATTCTTGGGCCGCAACATGCTGCATCTCCACAAGCGCCTGAGTGGGTAACTTCTTTAGATCCAAGGCAATGCTCTGGAGCGATCGCAGTAACAGGTTCACTTCTTCACTCCCCGCGTCGTTCGCAGTCAGGGGAACTTGAACATTCCTAGCCCGTGGCTCAGTGCTCATCGACGGGAATTCCTGCATCACTACTTTCTCGGGTGTCTTCCTAGAAACAACATCATAAATAGAATCCAACCTATCTCTTACCACAGCAAACCCTTCTTGGTTGGACTCTCATAACGCTTGCGTCACAGCCTCAGAGGAGTCTGTGACCGCTTTGATGAGCCGCTTCAGTTGGTCCTCCATCCTAGTCGGGTATCGCTACCCTCGTCATATTCTAGGCGCCATTTGGTTCGAGTTTCCTCCCGAATGTGTTGTGCTTCGGCATCAGGGTCCGTCGACGATTCATTGTCAGAGTCGTGAACACTTAACTCCTTCTGGACAAGCTCGTTCGAGGCATCAGCTGGTGGCTCCTCAGAGAGTTTCTCCTGGATCATGGGGTTGTGCCATTCACCTGGCCACTCCTGAATGAGAGCATCCAATTCTTCATCAGTGACTTTGTAGGCCAGAGGTAGCCACTGCTTGTTGGGGTCCCGCCGTGCCTGGATATAAATGGAATGAGGCCCGATAGTGAACTGAATGAGCCGCTGATACTTTGCTGCTACGTAATGGGATAAGCGAGGAACTTTGACAACTGTGGTTTGCAGCGCTTCCCAATGGACCCAAAAATGGAGCGCATAGTCCATCTGTCAACTGGGCTACTCAACCCACCACAAATTCTGATAGCGTGCGCCTCGGTACACCTTCACCGCATCGACTACCATAGGCTGATAATCTTCTGGTTCCATCCATGTGACAAGCGCAATGAGAATTAACAACCAAATGTAGGAAAATGGCCACCCAGCCTAAGCAGTGAGAGCATCGTCGAGCAACTGGTTGAGTAGAAACAATGACCAGTTCATTTGCACGCCCTCTATGCATTTTTGTGTACATGCGACCACGCCCCAGTTGCACTAGACCGGTGGATTCCCCTGGGTAATCTTGCTTGCCAAAATACGTGCCCCAATATGCACCGCCTGTGTATTAATGCTATCAATATGATAGGCGCGACCATCACGCTGCAAGCCAAATATCTCCTTCAGCTGCTTGGCAAGCTTCTTGTCAATATCCTGCCCATGGATATACTACGTCGGATTTTCCCCGTCCTTCGGCAAGCCCTTAATGATTGCAATTAAGTCGACCGTGACAGGAATAAGCTCATTCAACCAGAGCATCCCACCATGAAAGCAGGCCAAAGAGTTGTTTGACGCATGCATGAGCTTCGTTCAGGAACCCAAAGTGAGGCATATTAATGAGCCGCAACAATCCAGATTAATTCAACCCACTCGCCCATGGTTGAGGAGTCCTCTGAATCGATGCACCAAGCCCTACCGGAACTGATTCATAGGGCTCATCCCAGACATCTCTAAGCAACAGAAAATCATGGTCTTCAAACTTCAGCTTGATCAAGGCAGGGATGGTATCTACTGAGCAAGTCATTCCTTCCGGCAGCGGCGACAATTTGGGTGGATACTTCTGATTCTTTGTGGGCTACCTCAACTTCGCTCCCGAACACGTTGGAGTGACATATCCCAGGATATCATTGACAGAGACACCCCTGGGCGCCACAGACTCTATAGCTCCAGAGCTCAACAGCCCAGTCTGTGAAGTCCCCTCTCCTTGCATTCTAGCCGAAGTGCAGGTGTGCCTCTTCTGCGGCAGCATGGAACTGGGCTTCTAAGCCTTCTAATTTCCTCCGGGGATTGAGGAAGAGACTAGTAGCATGCTCATGACTTCTTCCTCAACGGTCATGGGCCAAATGGGGGATTCCTAGTCACTGGAAATCTCAATTGCGTCAGGGTCGCTCAGCATGCCACACTCCCCAATCCTTACTATGCACCTGACGAATCTGCACCTCTACTTCACAACTCACACTCAAGACTCTTCAACTATACTCGACTCAACACTTTTCTCACTCGACTGAACAACTCTGAACAATGCCTTCCTCCCGCATCCCGCGCGCTTTTTATAGCCACTGCCCAATTCAAAACCATCATTACCAAATCCACCATGTCCATCATGAACAAATCCAGCAGTAATGACACCAAATCCACCAACAATCTCACCCTACTAACGGTTGGATCGGCCATTAATGCACGTCGCTTCAACAAGCGCCGCCAGTTAACTATTTTAACTACCTGCATTTATTGTTGATTTGACCAACCCATAGCCCTGCGGCTTTCGTGGGTGGTCTCCCTTCCGTCGCTACTAACTCCTATCCTTGTGCGGCCTCTTCCCCTAGGCTCGCCTTGCTGCTATCTAACAAATTATTCTGTTTTTTTTTACAGTGCCTCAAGCAGTGCGCAGCTCTGACCCCATCCTATAGTGATTTAAGCGACTCCCATTGATGAGCATCGACAGTACCGCACCATCTAATTGTTGTAACTAAACCGCACCTTCAGAATTAATGGAATGAACAAGATACAAGCCTAAATAGTGCATCTGTAATGTACCTGGATGCTTCATGAACTTGCTATCATATAACAGACCAAATCTCCTTCCACAAAATGTTTATGCTTAATGTGACGATCATGCCATGCCTTCTGTCGATCCTTTGCAATGCGCTGGTGGAAGCCTGCAATCAAGCAGTCCTCTTCAAGCTGGATCAACTGTGCAATGGGCTCTTCTAATGCTTCTGCATCATCCATGTGGGTCGCCGCAGCGATGCGCAAACTAGGAACAATGTATTCCATGGGCATGACTACCTCTTTCCCATATACCAGCTTAAACAGTGTCTATCCTGTCAGCCATTTACAAGTGGTGCGATAGGCCCATAGTACTGCTGGAATTTTCAAGTCCCAGTCATTGCAATTAGCATTACATTCCTTTGTCAACATTGTTTCCAAAATTTTGTTGAACGCTTCAACAGTCCCATTTTCCTGCAGATGGTATGTTGTGCTTTTCTTATGTTGTTCCTGCAACTCCTTAGTTAGCGCTCTCACAGTGCGGTTGATAAAATTTAAATGACTTCCCTGGTCACTCATCAATATCCTGGGACACCCAAACCGTGTCACAATATTATGAAATATGAACTTCGTTGTTGTTGCAGCAGTACAATCCACAATTGGTGTGGCCTCTGCCCACCTGGTCATATAGTCAGATGCGGTAATGATGTATCGTGCACCAGTCCTCTTACCCGATGGATTATTGGACCCACAAAATCCACAACCCATTTATGAAAAGGTTGTAGAGTTACCTGCGACACAAGCGGCATCTCATCGCGCCGCGATGGTTTACCGACACGTTGCCAGACGTCACAATTCTGCGCATAGTCTACGACATCATTATGCAACATAGGACACCATATCCCGATGCGCAACACCTTCCACGCAGTAGCCCTTCCTCCATAGTGACCTCCCACGATTCCTGCATGTGCTTATTCTAGAATGGATCCCTGCTCATGCGGTAGGATACACCGTCGCAAGATTTCATCTGGTCCAAGCTTGTATAACTACCTAGCAATCAGCTGGAAATCTAAACCCTTTACTACCAACTGTTTCTTCTGCCTGGTTGACAAGGTCTCAGGGGCAACACCAGTGGCCAAGAACTGAATGATTGAGGCATAATGATCATCTGCGATATCAACACGGAACAATTGCGCATCTGGTAATCCGTCATCAATATTGATAGGTTCTTCTCCGGTCTCAATGTGAGACAGGTGATCAGGACCAACATTCAACCGTCTTAGCTTAACAACTATTTCAAATTCAAATTCTTGAAAAAGTAGCAACCACCGACAGATCTCCCCCCCCAACATAGGCTTATTGACCAAATATTGCAAGGCGGAATGATCGATGAACATATTGAAGTGACCGCCTAACAAATAGTGCCTGAACTTTTGCAAGGCATAAACCATCACCAAGCCTTCTCTTTCAGTCGTTGTGTAATTTCGTTCAGCAAACGACAACTTCCTATTGGCATATGCGATCGGGTGATCCAAGTCGCCCTCACCTAGTTGCGCAAGCACAACCCCCAGCGCAACAGAAGAGGTGTCAACATGCACATGGAACTCCTTGTTCCATCAGGGAATACCAGTATGGGTGCGGAGGCCATCTTGGCCTTCAGTGCGTCAAAACTTCCTTGACATTCTTAACTCCACTCAAATGCAGCATCCTTCTTTAATAGATTCTCCATAGGGGCAGTAATTGGAGCGTATCCTTTGATGAACTTGTGATAGTACCCCATGTACCCCAGCATCGCCCGAAGCATCTTCACATTCATCGGCGATGGCAAACTAAGAATTAGCATGATCTTCGCTGGATCGACCAATAGACCTTCCTTACATACTATGTGTCCAAGTAGCATTCCAAATGGCACACAGAAAATTAGAATTTAATGCAATCTGATGCTGTCGACACCTTTCTAGCATCAATCGCAAGTTGTCAAGATGGTCCCTAATTATCCCATAGATTGTTCAATCATCCATATATACTTACAAGAAATTTTGAATAAAGTCTTTAAACACAGCGACAACTACCCGAGAAAATATTGTTGGCTCATTCTTCAGCCCAAAGGGCATGACTCTATATTGAAAACAACCCCATTTAGTGACAAACGTGGTCTTATGGCGATCCTCCTTTGCAATCTGGATTTGGACGTGGTACCCTACAAAGCCATCTGTGAAGGAATACATCTCTTGACCGCCTACTCCTTCAAGGACCTTATATGTAAATGGAGTCGGGAACGGATCATGCACGCAAGAATCATTCAACTTTCTTAAGTCGACGCAAATGCGAACTTCGCCGGTATTTTTATTCTAAACCACCATCGGGCTTATCCACTCTGATTCTTCGGCAGGCTCGATGATCCCAGCATCCAACATCTGGTCAATCTCAGCCTTCACACGGTCCTTGTATCATGGGTTCAGTCGATATGTCCTCTGTTGCATAAGTTTTGCATCTGGTTTCAACAGGATTTTCATCTCCCCCAGGTCCCCTAATATCCCCTTCATTTCTGAGAACCGTGTCAGAAAAAGATCCTGGAATTCATGCATCAGGTTCGTGATTTTGGCCATTGTTTCCTCATCCAAATAGTACCCAGTATTGGCAAATTTTGGGTCCTCTTCCAACCCAATGTTGACTTTTCTGATATTCAGCGGCTGACTCATCGAATCCATCAGTGTGTCTAGCGCTGCAACATTGCGACTTCCTGTTGACTTCGGAATATTAACATTCCACAACTCATCATCATATTCAGGTTCCCTAGATAGATTATAACATGTCATCATGGATTGCATCGAACAGTGCGCATGTGGATCAACTGGGTATGCGACAAGGACAAATTTTAGCACTATGTCGCGGATGATTTGCAATGCATTTCGTACCTCTTGGTTGGTATCCTGGTAACTAAACGTTTGCGCAAAGAAAACAGACAACTCCTCCCAAGTGGTTATAGTTTTGCACAGTTCTACCGCTACATACCAGGATCTCGACATCTTGTCCAGAGTATGAACAAAAGCATGGACCCACTCATCTTTAGGTCACGATGCCCATAAGGCCTGACATTCCATCAAGTGATTGGCAGAGTCATTATGTCCATCATATCTCTTAGCATGATAGACCTATGAATCGCCAAAGCGCACCATCATCAATCTTCAACACTATCCCCAATCATGGATCGTCTACTTGTGCGTAGCCCACCATCGGGCCAGGGTAGCTTTCAATGCTACATCTATGGCCAATACCCTTTGTGGTTCAAACACTTTCTCTTCAAATTCTCGAAGGAATTCTAATAACTTTGGAAACCCTTCATAAATTGGAAAATCGACAGTCTCAGTTGCTACACGAGAAAGCGAGTGTCTGATCAACCCGCATTTCCTGAATGACACCTCATGTATCTTATTTTTCCAATTTTCCAAAGCATCATCAGAATCAGAGGAAGCAGAACTATCGCCATGCCATCCAAGTTCACCATCGACGGTAGGGTGGATATAGTCTTCAGAGATATTATAGGCGTGATGCCAACTTCTACCAACTTCATCCCTCACAGGTTCAATATACCGGCGTCCTTCCTGAGGGTCCATGGGAGCAATGACCTTGACATCCTGGTTATCAAACGTCATTACCCATTTTTTGAATTGATAACCGCCATGCTATCATTATCCCACCCAATCCCTAGCAGTGCGGGATAGGAACCTCCATCTTCAACCACTTCTATCACATCAAAATCAACATATGTTTTCATACCTTCAACATCGACAACCAGGTTTGAGACGCGAACAATGGGATGAACCTTTGCCTGATTTGCTAGTGACAGTTGCACCAGTGACCACCCAAATGTCGACTTCCCCATCAGCTGCCAAGTTTGCTTGGTCATAATGTTTACATCTGAGCTGAGATCCAGAATAACCGAGTCAACCTCGTAATCTCTGATTGGGATGTTCATCCTCATCTCCTTGCCTGTCTTCCTCTTTTGCAAGGAGTTCACCATGGAATCCTTCAATGTCTTATCCCGATGGTACAACAACTTCTCAATCTCGACAAGGGCTTCAAGATCCCTTGCCAGTGACAGACAACTCTCAAAGAACTGTTGTAAGGTACCATGCTGCCGCAATGGTCCTGCCTCTACATATGGACAAAAGAAGACGGCATTTCGATAATAGGTAACTTACCTAGATTTCTCCCGATTGCATGCTTGGCCTCGAAGAAGGTGTCTTTCTCTGTTGCAATATCAAATGCTACCTTTTTCTTTCCAGTGAACCGAACTTGCTGATGTGGTCCATCTTCTCTAGTTGTCGCACTAGCGTGAGTGACAGCCCCAATGTCGACATCCTTTGTCCGCGGTTCGGCTTGAATTGTTGCAATTATCGATCCTTGATTTAGGTTCTGGGCTTGATTCAATGGTGGCTTCTGATTCGGAGGCAGGTTCTTCGTCTCATTTTGAGTCTGTGGCGGGATTTGATTTTGCATCGTCGGATGGTTCTACACTTGGAACATTGGCTGGTTCTGAGTCTGTGCATTCTACAACTGAGGAATTTTTCCAACATGCCACTTTGCAATTAGCTGAGGGAAATTTTCAACATTATGCTCGTTGGTCACACAGTATGTACACTACGCATGAGGACACTCCCTCTGGTAGTGCCCGAATACTCCATAGGTATAACACTAGATTGATTCTTGACCTCGTCTTCCTCCTTGACCAAAGCCTCCTCCTCGTCCCATGAATCCTCGGCGGAATCCTCCTTGAACTCCTCCTTGCTGAAATTGAGGCTGGGAGAACTGCTTCTGCATGGGGTTTGGTTGTTGCTGGACATATTGCGCAGCTTGAACATATTGTGGCTGAATATGAATGAGCGGTACCTGATGATACTGTGGTCGTAGTGCAAATTGTAGTTGCGCTATGAACTACGGCTGCGGCTACAGTTGCGATGGGATAAACTGCATTTGGGGTGGCGGTGTATACTACACCTACACTGCTGGATGTGCCATCTGTGGCTGTGCTTGCATTACCCAGGGGTCCTCACCTTTCACAAAGTATGAATCATATGTCCTTTCCTGGAGCAAGTCATAAGCTCGACAGTTTTTATTATCGTGTCCTACTGACCGAAAAAAGGTACAATATAGACTCTCTTCCTTGGTAACCATATTTTGCATGTAGTCGCATTTCTCATGTCGATGCCCATAGACCTGACATATGCAGCACCATGGTACACCAGTGCAGCTTAATGGGTTCGGGGCTCCTAAAAGAAAATAATTTTAGAACATCGGACATGTATCTTTGGTGTGTCCATCTGCATGACATCAGGTGCACCAAAGGTCGTCATGATCTTCCTTATCCTTCTTTATATCTTGCAGTTGGAGCATCATATTGGCCAACTGTGCTTGAATCTTGTTCATCTCGACCGAGGTTTCTCCTCCCGACGATGCTTCTAATTTCATCACGATTTCTAGAGCCTCGCTTTGTGTCACAATCTTTTGCTACATTGGCAGTTGTCTGTTATGTGGGACAAGGGCGACGATGAACCACTCCTTATGCTGAACATCGCTCATCTGGAAGCTGACTCGAATCATCAACATCTTAAATCGTTGATCAAAGTCCCAAATTGTTTCATTGGGGAACTGCTTGATTTCTTTCAACTCGGTAATGTACTGATCCTCAGACTTCGGCTTCTTCAATTCTTCAAATAACCCCTTATGGATCTCATCCAATGTTTTTGTTGTACCTCCCTAAGGGACCATCATGAATCTCATGTACCAATCCAGTGCACGACCCCTGAGTGTGGTTTCTAGATGGCTTTTCATGACATCGTCATCCACAGTCTGGCGGGCGGTCCAGATCACCTCGCATAAGAACCAGTATTGCTATGGGTCATCGGTGTCATTTCCATGAAATATTGGTAGCTTCATTTCGTTGCCCACCATTTTGGGCATTCTTCCTCCTGCTGGTACTCTACTTTAGACTGTTGTTGACATATCGGGCAAGTCGACGTAGAATGCGCATTTCTTCCTGGTGTTGGAGTAGTGCACAGAGGTGTGGACACGTTACTACTGGGGTTCGAGCTTGTCGTTATTCTCGGTGTAGCCTAGGCCTAGTCTTCCTTATCATCATTGAAAGGTCGCTTTGTCCCGTGTGGTTGTTCTTCACAGTATCGCACTTCGATCACAGCAGGACCTTCTCCTATCCTCTGCCTCTTCTCTCGAAACCTTACTCCTCCTCTTGTACAACCACCTGTTTCCTTGATGACCTTCACAATATCACCAGAACTCATGCCCATCTACCCCTTACCTTTCCATGTGTCTCCTCCTTTTTGTCGCAGTGTCTACATCCCCCACACACCATAGTTCCACTACTCTTGGTCCATCTTTAGAATACCTTTTTCACAGACAAATTGTTTAATAGATAGCTGCAGAGACAACAAAAATCTACCTTGTGGTCCGTTGAAGAACTCCCTTTCTGCTTCGCTAAATGACTTATTGGTATCAACTACAAACTTGGTAATGTAGCCCTCCATGATACTGTCCAACCACACCTCAACATCCCGTGATGCCTTATTGTATGTTACTTGTAATTCCTGGATCAGCTCCGGAGTCCAATATGTCGGCTCTCCTCCTTGGAAGTTTTTCTTCTTAGAAGGGAACTTTGCTAGCCACTCATACAAGATGATAGGAAACTCACAAAAAAACCATTCATGAGGCCCGTCGTGAATATATCTGTCCAACCAATTGCCCATCGACAGCTTCGGATTTTGATTTTTTGTTTCAACAAAATCTCGCAGTTTTAGACCAAACCAATCCTCGATCTCCGGTCGAGTCAGATGCCAAAACATATATTCTTTTCAATCGCAACTCGGTCCTAGAAATTGAACCATTTGTTGGAAAAAACCCACCAACAAAGCCTCGTCGACAGGGGTTCTCACTTTGCTGACGCCCAACCAGTGCTGTCTCCCTGAGCACCAACCCAGAAAGGTTTTACCCTACCCAACAACATCCGCAGAGCGGACGAAGTCTCACCCAAGATGTTCAAGGGAGAGCTGTCGAAACCAAGTTTCCGGCAATAAGAAAGGAAGATATGGAATCTACGACTTCGACATCATAACTATCAGATTACTCCAATTCACTCGACAAAATTAAGACAGTTATCACAATTGATCTTCACAACTACGAATCTAACATATCACATCATTCATTTATCGCAGCAATGTTATCGCAGCAATATCATTCATAAAACAACTTTTATAAGCTTCACATTCGTCAGGATTGCAATAGAATTGGGATAGATCGCATCGTCAGTTCATTGCAACAACATCAATAAATCATAAACAGATTCAATTCACTTCTCATTGACATCGCAACAGAGAAAATAGGAAATAGAAGACAACATTTAGGCAATAACCGTCATGTCATATTAATTATGTGAAACAGATCCAAAACAAATAATTCTTCCACAGCAGGAGACTGATTACATCCCAAAATTCTATATCTGACACAGACAGATTGCAGATTTTTCAAAATAGAAGACTCATCAAGACCATAGACAGATCGCAATAGATTGATCACTCTTAGATATTGACTTGGACTTGTATCATGCTGATCATTATTATCTTACAATTGCAAAGATAGCTCTATATATAGGCTTGTGCCTTTACATCAAAGGTCCACTCTAACTAACTTCTAACTACTAATGACCTATGTCCACAAAACGTGGTCAATTAATACATTAAATATTTGAAAGCGGTAATTCTTCTGCCCATCACGTTGATCTGGCCTTGCATGGTGTCGCGTGAGCTTACACAGCTGCCGCGACGCTACGCAACTCACTTACCCAAAACGTCTGCCAACATTGCCTTTCCTAGGCATTGGAATCATGAATACCAGTTTTTACTGTACATTCCATCCTGCCTGGCTACTAGTTCCAAGAAAGATCAAGGAGGGTTGAAATGTTATCAATCCTAGGTATGGCTTGTTTTGTGGAGTGTAGGAAGAAGCAATCCCATAAGATTGGTGAGTGATACATTGGATTATTCCATGGAAGAATTTTAAATTTGGGCATATAGACTTTGTCAAGGCACTGCCTTAGCGTGGATGCATAGGAAGATTCTCAAACCATTTGATGATGATAATGCTTCTCGAAATTGGGAAAGGGAAAGTGAAACGAAATTCGGGCTTGCCCCTTTGGGCGTCGTTGGAGTCAATGTTTTATGATGATAACGTTTCTCGAAATTAGGAAAGGGAAATTGAAACGAAATTCAGAGTGAATATAGTTGGGAAGGGAGACGTCACAAATTTTTCTTTTATGTTAGGCTAACCCCTCTGGCCCCATTGGAGCTGCAGTCAACTCCAACTCGTGTTCCTTTGGGTGCCCAAAAAAATCCGTATTTTTTTATTTTAGGTAGAATGAAGGTGGCCATTGACCTCCCAGGACTACAACCTTGGACATGTAGCCCCCCCACCCCACTACACTATCGTTGCGCTAGACTGTTCGGTCCAATTTAGCTCATCTTCTTATTTGAATACATCTCACCTTTACTCATAATTGTTGGTATATTGTAATGCATTACTCATAATTATTGGTATAATGTAATGCATTTCAAACGAATATGGACACAAAAGCGGGCTCTGAACGTGTTTTTAGTTGGCCCTCATGTAATTATGAGGGAATTTCTAATGTGGTGTAGCTTAGCTTAGCTCGGCCAAGGCTTTATGACAGAAAAACAAGAAAGTAAGCCAAGTAAACCACAAAGTATGCCAAGGAATGTTGAATCGACAAGAAAGTAAATAAAAAAAGGTTAACTTTCGGTTGAAATTTCGAATTCATAATAAGTTAAATCAAAACCATGGACAAAAAATACATAGATAACAAGTTAATCAAACTCTATGTGTGTGAACTCAAGGTTTAAACTACCCTGACATCATACTAAAGAGAGCTATGGATAGTCCTTTTTTTCATGCATGTGTAGAGGCATGACCATAAATTCCTTGAACTAACACAACTACTTAACTTGTGGTGAATATCAATAGGTCACAAGTTAAGTGTCACCCATTCCCTTATCATATGTAAACACATGTAAAATATTGATATATATATATATATATATATATATATATATATATATATATATATTAAGTGTTTATTTCGAATTTGGAACAATTGACATAAAGTAAATCTTAATAATGATGATGATGATGATTAACCTCCACTGGGACCAAATTTTGTCTATCAGAACTTAAGAAGGATAATACTTGGTTTACTTTAAAATATTATTCATGTGCTCAAAAAGCTTGCCAAAAAGATTTCCAAGCTCACTATTGTTTTGACAAGTTAGGAGGTTATAAAGGTTTGTCTTGTAGAAGATACTATGAAACTCAGATCTAATGTGGGTGTAAGCAGGGCACTCTAGGAGAAAGTGATTTTCATCCTCAAATATCAAGCGGATGGTGAGAGCTCGTTCTAATCTTGGTAATATTAATTTTATTTAGTGAGCCAGTTACTACCAAGAGATACTTTTGATATTCCAAATTAGGATTAATGACCTCCTTATAGTTGTTGATGAAATTGTCATTAATGCCAACATGGACTTCCAGTGGCCCCACAGGTTGTCGTTAATGCCACCAAGTCTCACTTGCAGTGCCTTGGAACCCTTACAGAGTGGGTTTGCACCTTGAAGCACCTTGTACCTAGTTGACAAGGTCCATGTACCCACAAGGCTGGATCTTGTAGCCACCACCTTGTTGAAGATGTTGAAGACACTGTTGATGGTGCTGAAGACCCTGGAGATGGTGTTGAATCCTTTTTGGATGTTGATGAAGCTCTAGATGGGTTGGAGAAGCATTACTGGCCCATTCTATGTTCATTCATGCTCTGATGGTGCCATAGTACCCCAAGAGAAGGTCTAGAAACCCCATGGGTGATGTCATGATGGATCTTGACCCTTAGAGGTCTCTTGGTGTGGTTGAGGTGGTTGACGAAGCCTATGCAGCCCCTTGCTTGATGAAGAATCCATGAAGAAGCCCTTGTAACCACATTTGATGGATTAATGTTCCTTAAAGGTGATGATGTGGTCATTAATGACTTAATGAATAATTGGAACCCTTGATGAAGATCGTGATGCCCGTGTAGCCCTTGTTGGGGTCATGGAACACTTGGAGATGGTCATTATGCATGAGAAGGTTTGGAACCCACATAAATGGAGGCATGATAACCCTTGGACACTATACGATCATTGATGGTGCATTTGGAAAAATGATTTGGGTCTTGGAATCCATGCATATGTTGGTTTGTAAGCCCATGATTGCTGGATCCTTTGATATGATGGAATATTTGGTCATGATGCCATCATCACTTGACGATGAAGTCCTATGTAATGGGATTGAAGTCCATAGAAGTATGTTGTTTAAATATTATATGATATATTTGAAAAGGTCCTTGAAACCCTTGCATGTGGTGCCTTGGGTCTTGAACCCACACACTTGGTAGCTTGTTGATGGTGATGTATGGTCCTCTTTGTGGTTATATGGATATTTAGATGTAGATGGAGGTAGAGCCCATGGAAGTTCTTTGATATGTTTAAGAAGACTTTGAAACTCTTGTGGTTGGTGGTATGGTCTTTGGCACCCTCATGTATGGTGTCTTTTATGTCATGAACATATTGAAGAATTTAAGGGAATTATACCAATGATTTGCAAATAAACCCATCATAGGGAGATGGTCCTCATCAATCCATTTCCATTGATATGTGGAGCATATTCTAACTCCTTACGATTGAAGATATATGCATTTTTGAAGTTGGTATAACCCACCTTTTTGGGTCGGTCGACCAAACAAAAAAGAATTTAATTATTTGTAATTTTGAATTGCATGTCGGCCCAATTTGAAGTACTAACTTTCCTCCACAACCTATATAAATAGAATATCAAAAATTTCATTTGTTCATTGATCCGGATTTATGTGTGAACAAAATGAAAGAACAGATACATAATCATAATAATAGACATTTTGCAAAGATAACAGAGATACAGTAAACACATATTCTATTAAATTGTGGAAATAGAACAGACTGTAATACAATTGCTAGAATGGTGGTAGCTATCTCTGAGAAGAGATGTGGCTGCTACGCTAATCCATGCCAAGATGAATACAAAATAATGAAAAAGGGGCCTATTTATAATAAGAATGAGGGTGAGAACCCCAAAAGTCCAAAACGTAACCCTAGAAGATGAACCGTCATAAAGTTTGTGGCCCCAAGGTGGTGAGTTGAACAGTAAACTTCCTAGGGTCATAACATTTGCATACTATCTCCGATTTGGGTGTTTGATAGCTCATTGAAAAGGTCTATCTAACATTTACAACTTTTGATTGGCCAAATTCATGTCAATAACATCCATTTGTCCCCCAAATCGCCAAAAAATGTCGTTTAGGGCCTCAAAACAGCCCCAGAAGTTTGGGACCCGAAAAACCGTAGAAAAATAACTAGGAAACTGTCACAATGGACCATTGTTTTGAGCCAGTGGAATAGGTTGGTGGCCACCGATCTCCATCTGGATAATTCATCATCAATTCTCTCATTATTTTCAAAATTCTTGGAGAAAAGTGGGAAACTTTGCGGAGGATAAATTTCTGGGCATCTCCACTAAAATTGGCATAACTTTTTCATACTGAATCGAAATTACAAAATTCTTGGCTCGTTGGAAATCTTGTTACGAGGGATATGTGGTGACATGATCTAGAGATTAATTTTAGTTTTCTAATGTTTCTTTGTCTTGATATCTTTAAAAATGTATGGTTCATGCTTTTGGGTCCCTCTTGTGATGACACATGTCTCTCATGGATAGAGTTCATCTTTGATCTTAGTATGTGGGCCTCTATATTGGTATATATATTTGGATTCATTATGGATGCTATGATGATTATGTTTCATACCTTAATTCTATGATATGATACAGTTTATGATGATAATGTATGTGATAATGATGTACACTCTATGATGTTGATGCACTCTTATACAATATGATGTACATGCATACCATAGTGTGATGATGCTCTCCTATGCACTATTATGTATACTTGATGATGATGATGCATAAACGATGCACATTGAGATGATGATGCATAAACGATGCACATTGAGATGATGATGATTTATATTTGATAATGATGATGCATACCCTATGACGATGATGCATATCTGTGATGAGGATGCATGCCGATGCATGCCTTATGTTCAATGAAAGCATAACAGAATTACTTGTTCAGTAATTGTGTATGATGAGGTGTAAAATGATGTGTACATGAGAATATTGACCAACTTGACTATCGGTATTAATGAACAGAAAAGAATGACCAACAGTGATGATCAAAGTTGATGTGTAGAGATACTTGAGTAGCAGTGATGAGCATATTGACGAGAGATTGATGAGCAGATTGACCAAATATTGATGAGCAATGTTGACCAACATATTGATGTGCATATATTGATGTGCAAAGCATAGGTTGGTTGTGCAACAAAGCCATATAGTTTCTTACAAGAAGAATGTTACACTTAAGGATTGGACTCCCCAAACCCTTCTTAGTCTGAGCTAAGAAAACCAGGCTTGGTCCTTTTATGAGAGTTGGTGCTCTTTTCATCCATTGGTGTTGATCATAATCGAGAAGATTGTTATCTTCCATGTACAATAAATAAATATAAAAATTCCATAGAGACACAATGGAATAAAAATCAGAGTCATAAAGCAATGGCGTTCCTGTACTTGATGTTACAGACTATTTCGATTGGAGGAGAAAGATGAAGGCATATCTAAAGAAGTTTGGCATTTGGGAGATTATGATAAATCCACTTGCTCCATCAAACAAGAAGGGAAAATCAATCACATAGAAGGAAGCAAAGAAGGACAATACTACAGCCTTGAAGTTCCTCATGGATGGAATTCCCAACTCAGTGAAGGAAAGTGTAGGAGAGTACACTTCAGCCAAATATTTATGGTTCAAGTTGGAGAGAAAGTAACAAAAGGCAAGACTAGAACCCAAAAATACAGATTAGGAATCGAAGAAAATCCCCTAAAGAAGAGATCAATCAAGAAGAGGACTTCAGTAAAGGTATGGACTCTTGTGATTGTAATGATATCTTGTGTGATGAAATTGAGAAATTTCTTGCATATGAGGATGAAGGGCTATCAAATCCTGCACATGAGATACATCTTACGTTGCTAAATATTGATCTTAGAGCAAACTGGGTCATGAACATAGTAAATTTGAGCCATAGTGAATTTGAGAAGTTCAAAAATAAAATCTTGGAATCTTTGAATGAATAGCAACAAAATACCATGACAATGAAGGTGTTGCTTGTAAAGCTCAAACACAAGGAGAAAGAGTTGCGGGATTAGATGAAAGACAAGGATGTTGAAGTTGAACAACTAAGGAATGAATTGATCAGTCAAAAGGAAGAACAAGAATATCCTACTGAAGATATTGAAGAAACTAAGGAGGATAATCATGATCTGAAGACTCAGCTGGAGGAATCCAAAACGATAGAAGAAATCTTGAAGAATTAGTTGGAAGAAAAGGAGCAGACAATCCAGAAGCTAGAAAAGGTGGTAGTTGGTCTCAGGAAGAAAGGTAAGAAGAATGATGCTTTTTTCAAGTTAAGGATGGTTCAGTTGTCTTAGATAAGATATTTGATTGCCAAATATCTCCATGTGAAAAGAGTTGTCTGGGTTACAAGAAGGAGAAACAAAAATATGAAGATAGCACTTGGTCTCCCAAGACTCTAGAAGCAAGTCCATCAACGTCCAAAGCTACTCCCCATGCACCTGCACATGAGAACAAGGACTTTGGAAGTTCAAATATGTATCAAAGAGTTAGACCTATTCCTCAAAGCAAGCTCAGAATAGAAATAACTCCAATATGGAATCAAAGTCCCAGGTATGAAATAAGATTCATTGGTTATTGTTATTTTTGTTCTAACTTTGGTCATAAAGTTGTGGATTGCAGACTCTATTAAAGGAGAAGTGGTGGAAGGCCCAATGACTTAGTTAGATGTTGTACATGTAACCAATTTGGACATGTTTCTGCCACATGTCACACATTGAGATGCTACACGTGCAGTGGATTTGGTCACAAATCCCAAGAGTGTGCAAGTAAAATAAGTCAACCGAGGAAGAGTCCTTCCTATACATCAACAAGAAGAACTAGTGAACCTTGGAAGAAGACCAATGTAGAAATATTTGAAGATCAGAAGAAAAAGGCCTACATTCAAGGATACTCTCAGGAATGGAGACATGAAGTTGATTAGAGAAGTGTTGGAAGTCCCAACAACTCAGTCAGGTGCTGGGCATGCAACCATGTTGCTCACATTGCTACATATTGTCATATGATGAGGTATAGTTGCAGTGGCCTTCGACACAAAGCTCAATATTGTTGGAGTACACAGAAACAACCCTTGAGAAGTTTCCTATACAAATCATCAAGGAAATCCAATACAGATGAAGCAATAAATGTTGAAAGGACAGATGTGAAGAAGAAATTATGGAAGAAGAAGACCAAGAAACTATAGATGGGAGAGGTTGATCAGATCAAGGAGGATGGATTCTATATGAAAAGAAAAGCCTAAGGTCTCTCAAATGCCTTAGCACACCTTGAGTTCATAATGCTGGAGGATGAACTCAAAGGAGAAAGGATGGTTACTCTAGGCATACATATAGGTCTTAGGATCGTGTATATTGACAGGGGGGGAAATGATCAGTAATTTCAGATGCAGATATGTGGACACTCTTTGCCATTGATGCCAAAGGGGGAGAGATGAAGACAAAGGGAGAGATGAATACAAAAGGGTAGCATGCTTAGAGGGGGAGCATGAGTCATTGTCATCAATGACAAAGGGGGAGATTATCGATGAAATTGCCATTGATGCCAACATGGCCTTGCAGTATCCCCATAGGTTGTCATTGATGCCAAAAAGTCTCACTTGCAGTGCCTTGGACCCCTTATAGAGTGGGTTTGTGCCTTGAAGCACCTTGTAGCCAGTTGACAAGGTCCTTGTACCCACAAGGATGGATCTTGTAGCCACCACCTTGCTAAAGATGTTGAAGACCCAACTGATGGTGTTGAAGACCTTGGAGATGGTGCTAAAGCCTTTGTGGATGATGATGAAGCCCTAAATGGGTTGGAGAAGAATTAATGACCCATTCTATGTATTATAATTATTGTGCCATTAGATCTTAAGAGCAATGAGTGCAATCAGGTTCTTAATTATTATGCAATGAAAATGAATGAATAATACAAACTAAACAAATCAAATATCATAGGAAACAAATAATCAGTGTTTAGATAATTACAATATAAAATTCATTGCATCCTAGCATTATACAGTGGTAATACATAAAGGAGAATTCAAATCATGAGAGATGAATTTGAATATACCAACTCAATTTGACTGCATAGATAACTAGAAGTGTCTAAATCATTACTGAAGTTCAACTGGCTAACTCTAGATGTCTAATCCAGTCTCTCAATCAGTTACAATCAATAAAACTAGTCTAACTGTAGTGGTAGGTGAGAAGTAGGTGAGAACTGGCTCCTTCCCACATGCAGGCATGCAAAAATGGCTCTAACTAAAATGGAAGATATATAACTAAATGTAACATAAGAATAACTAAGCTTAACTAGTTACCAACTGCCAACAAATGAAGGAGGTTGGTTTCGACACTCCAAGTGGCTCCTAAAATGTAGGGATTGGTCTAGGAGGCGCCTAAAATAATGCATGCAAGTGAAGTAAGTTCTAGTTAGCCTCTATCGGTGTTCCCCATACTCTAGTGACTGGTACATGTGGCCCCATTAGGCCAAGTGGACCCAATGGTATTAGTGGACCCATTAATAACTAAATGATTCCTAAGTTAGGCTAATATAATCTAATAGAAAGTTCGGACAAGGAAGGATTATAAATCCTAACACCCCCCAGAATCCTAACTTGGACAACTATGGGCCCTGACAACAAGGCCAAAAGTCACCCATATACAATCTAAAAGATAAAAAAATGTTGCTTAATAAGCAGAGGAAATAGGAGAAAATATAATGGGAAACCCCCACCCCCCTCAAGATAAGCATGAATTAGGAAATACAAGTTAAAAACTTGCAAAATCTTTTGCTGCAATTTGCAGCACTATGCAACAACAAAGAAGTATTTTGGTTATTTTTTGCAACAACATCTTGAATTTGTGCATGTGAACCTCTAAATCCAAACTAAATGATTATCTTTGGAGGAATATTCCTCTTTGGAAGAAGAAGGATATGCTTAATTGAATCAGAAATATAGACAACTACTAGATGAAAACTGGACCCATGTAGAGAAACTGAAATCAACTGATGAGAGAGAAAAGGTGCTTGAGAATTCAAAACATGTGAGGAAAACCCAAGCAACTGATATATTTCAGCCTTGAACATCAAACCATGTGAGGTAAAATCATCCCCAATTGTTAGGAGCAAGTGTTGAGGTGAATGGAGAATGTCTCCATCTTTACTAGTTATGTGAGGAGATGAACATGTGATCAAATAGATAGGTAGAGAAGCCATGGGACTGTGGAGAGCAAATGCTTGAGATCCATAATATGATATAGCTTTAGAATTAATCAATGATTCACAAAATGTAATATCAGCAAACTCATAAGCGGAAACTAACATCAAATCCCCAGCAACAAGTTTGAAGGAGACTTGAGGTACTTGATTAGTCACTCCAAAATTGATGAAACCAGCTACAAGCATGACTGAAGGCTATTGGAATTTAAAATTTGAACCAAATAATATCATATCAGATCCAAAAAGTTTCATATCATATCCAAAGTTTAATAATGATATCAAATCCCCAACAAAAATTTTGAAGGAGACTTGCGGTACTTGAATTTTCACACCAAAATTGATGAGAACATCTACAAGCATTACTGAAATATCTTGAAACTTAAAATCTAAACCAAATAATATTAGATGAGATGAAAATAAGATCATATCAGATCCAAATAGGTTCATATCATATCCAAGAGTGTGCTCCACCGAGATGGTAGATGCACAATTTTCTCCTTCTTCAAAATTCTGAGTATTGGTGCATGCAATCATGTAGGAATTTACTGGAAGCTCTAGATCAATGAGAGTGAATGGATCACTCCTACAATCTAATATTATTTTAAAAATATCCATGGTATTACTTATATGCACATCAGCAACATAATTAGAGATAGAGAAATCAAATTCCTCTTCATATTCTGAAATAATCATCGGTAAACTATGCACATAATTTAAAATAGAAGAATCACTGGAGAATTTTTGCATAGAATGGACGGAGATTTTTTCTTCAAATACAGAGATTCGAATATATTCTTTTGAATAATCCATGTGATAATATGATATATCATATATCTCATAAACTTCCGGAGCAGCAGGAGAAGGAGTCACTCCAAGGAGACTTTCTTCAATTCAAATTGATTGTGTGGAAAATTCTACTTCTTCTTCAACTTCAACAGCTTGCTTTGTTGTAGCAGAGGGCATGAAATCAGCATGATGGATTTTAAATAAACCTCTCTCAACAATTGGGATTGGGGGCTCATATCCCATATGAGTGCTAGGTCCTCCTGATAGAGCGAAAGTGGTGAAGGAGTCCTTGGAAGAAACCATGTGGTTGGATGTTCCAGAATCTATCAAGTAAGTCTTTGATGAAGTGAGGCTTGCCTTCAAGGCATGGAATCTTTCATGTTCTTCAATATTCTCTCCATCATAAGACATCTATGTACCTTGTGGAAGGAAAATATTGTTATGCATATATAGAGCTTTCAAATGGTCGAGGGTCTTCTTCATGCAAGAGTCTTCTGGATGAAAACCCCTCATACAATAGGGACACATCTTCTTTTCAAACTTTTTCTTCTTCTTGGAGCCCGAGGATCCTTCTGAAGTATTTTGATTCTATTTAGGCTTCAAATCAGATGCTTTAGGATCCTTCCCCTTAGGTATCCCTTTATCTTGCGCTTTGGTAGAGTTTATCACCAGGAGAGATTGGTTTTTGGAAGTCTAGATGACTCCCATTTGGACCAACTTCTCTTACTCCTATATTAAAGACTCGTCAAAGGAATCAAGTGTGGGCATATTCCAATCGGGAATGGAAGCTCTCCCAGAATGGAATATTGATACAAATACACAATACTCAGTACCTAGCTTACTGAGTATGGAGAGCACATGTTGCTAATCCTTTCTTTCTATTTCGCATTGTCTGCATTGAAGTGCAAGAGACTTGAATTTAGTAAAGAATTGATGTATGGTATCGAAACTGATGGGATGTAAGGCTATCAACTTGTTCTCCAAAATGTGTCCCCGAAGCTCATATTTCTTTCCAAAAAAGACTTCAAGCTTCTCCCAAGCTTCTTTGGGAGTCCTCAAACCTTCAAGGTGAAAGAGGAGATCTCTAGATATGTGAGTACATATATAACCAAAAGATTCATCTAAGCGGTTCAGAAACTTATTTTTCTCAGCTGGATGATGGAGCTCAACCTCCCTTACAAGGATTATCATGAAGTATCCCTTGTTGTGCAAGGAAACTTGCATATTTTCCCTCCAATCAACATAATTGAAGGGTGTTAGAATCTGAGGTGTGGAAGGTTGAGAATCCATAATTATCTTGCTAATCATACAATATCTTCAATCAAGATACGTAGCACCTGTGGAAAAATCACTGCAAAACCAAAACCATTCTCACTATGTTAGAATCAAGCCTTCCCTCTTGACATGCACACTTTTTCAGGGTCCATCATGCCCGCACCGCCACTCTGAATGAATTTAGAGGAGGAAAAAAATATTTGCGGGACTTCCATGGAATCCAGCTACTTCTGGTGCACAATGGAGAGTAGACAGCTTTCCTGAGATGGCTCTGATACCATATTAGAGTTATTGTTCCATTAGATCTTCAGAGTAATGAGTGCAATCAGATTCTTAATTATTATGCAGTGAAAAGGAATGAATAATACACACTAAACACATCAAATCTCATAAGAAATAGATAAGTATTGCTCATACAATTATAGTATAAACTTCATTACATCCCTTCAATATACAATGGAAATACATAAAGGATAATTCGAATCATGAGATATGAATTCGAATCTACCAACTCAATCTGACTGCATGGCTAACTAGAAGTGTCTAAATCACCATCGAAGTTCAACTGGCTAACTCCAAATGTATAATCCAATCTCTCAATCAATTACAACCAATCAAACCAGTCTAACTTCAATGGTAGGTGAGAAGTAGGTGAGATCCAACACCTTCCCACATACGACCATGCAAAATTGGAGCTAACTAAAATGGAGGATATCTAACTGAATGTAACTGAAACATAACTAAACTTAATTAGTTACCAATTTCCAACAACTGAAGGAGGTTGGTGCCAACACTCTTAGTGGCTCCTAAAATGTAGGGATTGGTCTAGGAGGTGCCTAAACTAATGCATGCAAGTGCAGTCAGTTTTAGTTAGCCTCTATTGGTGTTCCCCACACTCTAGTGATTGGTACATGTGGCCCCATTAGGCCAAGTGGACCCAATGGTACTAGTGGACCCAATAATGACTAAATGACTCCTAAGTAAAGATAATATAATCTAATAGACAGTTTGAAAAAGGGAGTATTATAAATCCTAACACTATGGTCATTCATGTTCTAATGGCGTCATGGTACCCCATGAGAAGGTCTAGCAACCCCACATGTGATGTCATGATGGATCTTGAATCTTAGAGGTATCTTGGTGTGGTTGACGTGGTTGAAGAATCCTATGAAGCCCCTTGATTGATCAAGAAGCCCTGAAGAATCCTTTGGACCCACATTTGATGGCCTAATGGTCCTTAAAGGTGATGATGTGGTCATTAATGACTTCATGAAGACTTGGAACCCTTAATGAATATCCTGATTCCTGTGTAGCCCTTGCTGGGGTCATGGAACCCTTGGGTCATGGTTATATGGATATTGGGATGTAGATGGAGGTAGATCCCATGGAAGTGCCTTCATATGTTTAAGATGACTTTGAAACTCTTGTAGTTGGTGGTATGGTCTTTGGCACCCTCATGTGTGGGGTCTTTGATGTCCTGGACATATTGAATAATTTAAGGGTATTAGACAAAGAAATTGCAAATAAACCCATCATATGGAGATATTCCTTGTCAATCCATTTTTGTTGATATCTGGAGCATCTTCTAACTCCTTACGGTTGAAGAAATGTGAATTTTTGAAGTTGGTGTACCCCACCTTTTTGGGTCAACCGACCAAACAAAAGAGAATTTAATTATTTGTAATTTTGAATTGCATCTTGATCCAGTTTGAGGTACTAACTTTTGTCCACAACTTATATAAATAGAATATCAAGCATTTCATTTGTTCATCATCAATTCTCTCATTATTTTCACAACTCTTGGAGAAAAAGTGCAAAACTTTGGGGGGGGGGGTGATTTCTGGGCATCTTCACTAAAATTGGCATAACTTTCTCATACGGAATCAAAATTACAAAATTCATGGCTCGTTGGAAATATTGTTATGAGGGCTATGCAATGACATGATATAGAGATTATTTTTCTTTTTATACTATTTCTTCATCTTGTGATATTTGAAAAGGTATGGTTCATGCTTTTGAATTTCTCTTGTGATGACACATGTCTCTCATGGATAGAGTTCATCTTTGATATTAGTATGTGAGCCTCTATATTGATATATATACTTCAAGTCATTATGGAGGCTATGATGATGATGTTTCATACCTTCTTAGTTGGAGCTAAAAAAACTAGGTTGGGTCCTGTTATGAGAGTTGGTGCTCTTTTCATTAGTTGGTGTTGATCGTAATCCAAAATATTATTGTATTCCATGTACAATAAATAAAGATCAAAATTCCATATATTCGTGTCTCTCTTTTGATGTGATGTTGTGCTTATGATTCATGATGAATTTGATTATGAAATTGATGAAATAATGATTGATATGCTCTGATTGAATAAAAGAAGGTAAAAAGTTTAAAATTTCTCATACATTGATTCAACCCCCCTCTCAGTGTGGCCATTGTTTCCAACAATAGTATCTTAATTTTCTCTTAACCACTATTTTTTTCTCACACCACAATTTCTGTTTAAACTTAGAAGTAATAATATTTTTGACATTGTCAATGCTATACAAAATGTCGTTTTCTTTAATGCCCCAATGGTTTAACCAAGCCATGGTATCTTTCCACCAGCACCACTTGAGGTATAGTTGGTTTTGGCTTGAGTTTAAAGCAATTTTATGAAGTCTCTTGTTTTTCATGTTATTTATCTTAGGTTTGTACATCATGTACCTTATGTTATTTATCTTATGTTTGTCTCATCTTCCTGCAATCTAGAAAAATATCTTTTACAAAACAAAACAAATAAAAATTCTCAACCTTCTATTCTCTACAGCTTTAGAAATCCAAAGCCAATATTTACGATAAGGAGAACCCAAACTTGAATCTACACTCTATACATAATCCAAAACTAAACTTTTTTCCTTCCCTTAAAATTTTTTATCCGTCATATGTTATACTTATGTAATATGTTAAATTTATGTAGAAGATCAGACTTATGGAATTTTGAAGCCAAATTATGACTATGCACAATTGAAATATCTGTGCCCTTTAAATCGATTGGTCAAACCAAATAAATCATTTATTTACTCACTATGTCTATGTACTTGTTGGAGGATTAATTCCCTAATAGACCATTATCTATGTCATTTTTTTCTTTTAAGCCTAATTGATATCACATCGTTTTTATTATACAGACTGTAAGTTAAAAAAAATCAAATCCAAAATCAATCCCAAACAAAAATAATACCATATAGAAATTCTTAAAAGGCTCCTTAGTTCAAAGATATTTTCATCACCCAACCTTTATAAAATAAAATATCCTATTACCAAAGACACCCGAATGGTCCAAAGATAAAAACAATGTCTCCACATATTTATTAAATTCAAAATTCAAATGTGGTGTGCATCGATATATGGATGTGTGCAACACATGCGTATTGTAAGCAAGGAAGGTATATGGGTGACAGTAGAAGTATCACTCTTTTTTGAAGTATTTAAGGCTCACCAATCGATCCAAACATCATAAAGTGACATTCGTATTTAATTTGTACTTCGGTTGAGGGTAGTTAAAATAAATTTCGAAAAAAATGAATGGTTGATGTTTATAAGATTTTCTAGAGTTGGTTGGTTAATTATTTTATACTTTACATTTTTTTATCATTATTATGTAAATATGGAGAATTTTTTTTTTTGAAATTATGTTTTTCTTATTCAAATTGCATTTTTTATTGTAAAAATAGATTTAGCACCATCAAAATTTATTGGACAACCAATTTATGCAATTCCAACAATGTATATCTCCAATTTCAATAATCTCAATTAGATTCCAGAAAAATGGTCCAAAATGTATAATGTTTAGCTTACACCCTTATTCCTATGTTAGTGATACTAGTTCTGCTACAAGATTATGTTGACATAGTATCTCCTCACATGAAATTTATTGTGCGTTGCAAAGTTAATTGCAATTCCTCATTGTTTGTTTCATATCGTCACTTAATTGTTCAATTTTATAGTTGTAAATATCCTCGAGTCGGGTGCCAAACAATGGGACAACCGCGTGACAAATCCTCATGACTGCATCCGGGTAGCCCCTACTGGCATGAGGCGATCCGAAGGTGTGAATATGGACATGTGTGCTTGAAGGTTCAAGAAAGGGAGGACCATGCGATTTGATGATGAAAAGTTTTGTCAAGAGAAGGGGAGAATCATACAAGTGGATGGTGAGATGCTATGTGACAAGATGGGGATAATCATGTAAGTTATGGTGAAATGATTTGGGAAAAAAACAAGGTACAGATTGATTGGAAATCCAAATCAAGTGACATCATATCCAATTCACCTAGAGTGAAGACCATCACTATTAGAAGAGAATTACAATTCAAAAAGATAAGGAGTATGCTAACTTAGACTGTAGAATTGTGGGATTGATCCTCTCATATCCTAGGTGGAGATATCATAATCCCTAGTTCCACTTTCTCTCAGGTTGCTAACTAGTCAATCTCTTTTCGACGAAGAAACATAAGGAACAAGAGACATACTATATTGGTTTAAAGCCTCAGAATATTTTGCAGATTGAGTTATGGTTTCTTTACTTTTTTTGGGTCCAAAAATTATTGATAGTGGGTACTCTAGGTGGCTCTCACAATATTTGTCTTGGGACTCTCATCGATTAGTTCTACTTTTTAGGCAATTCTCATGGGTGGATACAAGATGATCCCTTCCTATTGTAGATTCTCACTATGTTCTCAATGATGGTGTATGGAAAGCATACCCCTTGTAGGCAATAGAGGCCCACGCACATGCCTAGAGAAATTTAGGAAGCCCATACTGCTAAACATAATTATGGGAAGGAATTTTTGAGAAGGTATAGGAGAAAATCAAGCGCTTGGAGGACTGAGTGGAAAATGAGCCAAATGATGCCACCATGGAAGGAATTTGTTGGCATAAAACTCAGACCCTAGGTTCTAAATCCATAACCAACCATACCCCTAAGAAAATCAACATTTTCAATACCCATGAGGGTAAGGTCTCACCCAAGACTCTAATAGGGATTACTAAGACTGAAATGAAGCTAATATGAATAAGCATTCCATAACAACACATTCTCCATAATTTACAGATACTTAATAGAGTAACATAAGCCATATTAGAGTCATGCACAATCTTATCACAAACATCATTACACCAGAACCAATATTCATTCATCAATGATAACAAATTACATATAGTAATACTTTCTATCATTCATTCATTTTGTATTCTCAAACACCGGTCACATACATGAATGAACTCAAAATAGTCCCATCCTTCAATCATTTACACAAATATAATATAGTTATCAGTTTCTTGAGTGTCTATTAACTAACATTAATGACTTATGGATTAACTTGATTTATCCTTAACACATATTTCTATTGCGCAAGTCACTATACAAAATAATGCACATGATAATGCAAAACATATTGTGCAAGCTAATACAAACTATACTGTGCGACCCATTACAAAATGGTTTACATAACTTATAACAATATAGCTAATACAACATCAGCAAGCCCACAAAACTATGTTTGGTTATCCCTTGATCCAATCTTCATTCTTTGAGTACAATTTGATGGATTGAAGGTAAAACTTGTGTGATTTGTTCTGTAAACTCAAATAACTATGTATTCAACTGCTCCAAGGATTGTAGCAATAACTCAAAATCATTTTGAAATTTAGCAGTCTGTTCCTGAGTAGGAGAGTTCAACTATGGTCGCATAGTCTCTCCCAATTCAATAGATTTCTTCAATTTATCGTGAGCCTCAGTAATGTCCAAATAATGCTTCTCAGCTTGCTCCTGAAATTGCATAACTTGATTAGTCACTTGCTACTATGTTGCACGAGTCAAAACTATCTTCTTATTCAAGGCTGAATTTCTTTCATGGCTTCCATCCGAGCAAATATTGGAAAATTTGTTAGTGACTACTTTTTGTACTCTTCAGTTTCTCTTCCCACATATTTAATTGATTCTCTTTCTCAGAAACCTCCGACACTTCTTGTAGTTGGCTCCATAACAAAAAACTAGTTTATACCAACTTTAATAGACCTTGCACCTGATTTTTATCATTCTCAAATGTTTATTCTGCTTGAATTATCTAATTCTTGAACTCCATTTGCTTCAAAGTCTCTATTTTATCCAATTGTTCCTTCAATATTGTATTTTATGCTCACAATTTTTGAATTAGTGTCTTTATTTCATCATGTTGCGCTTTAGCTAAAGTCTATGCAACATCTTCTATCTCCTCCTCCCACATTGTGTTGTGCCCATGTTTTGGTCACAACACTAAGTGATGAGATTAAGAAACAAAATTAGTTGTGCCTAATAGAATTGGTTAAGTAATTGAGCACCAATATCGGTTTATAGTTTTTGAGAAACTTATCCTATTTAAGGCACAATTTTTTAAAAGGTTGAGTTGGGAATTATTGTAATTACTACTCAGAGACTCAGCCAGAGTTAGTGTTGGTCCATGTTTTGATTTTGTATGATGTTTTCTGTAAGAAATGAAGAAGTCTGGGAATATGAATTAAGATACAGCTGCCAAGAAAATCCAACATTAATGACTGTGGTGGCCGACACTTTACAAAGACTGTAAGAAGTTTGTTAGAAAATGTGATCGATGCCAACGTCTTGGTCGACCTTTACCTAGCACACAGATTCCCTTGATATCCGTAAACCCAAGCTTAACATTCAAAATATGAGCCATCGAATTTATAGGTCCTTTTCCAGTCCCAGCAAAAAGAATAGGTGCAAGGTACATCATAACAACAGTAGACTATGTAACTAAATGGGCAGAAGCATAACTTGTCAAAACCTGCTCTAGTGAGGTAGCTGCTAAGTTCATTTATGAAAATATCATTATGAGGTTTGGATTTCCACTAACCCTAATTAGTGACCAACGTTCACACTTCATCAATAAAACCATTACAACACTAATAGAACAATTCAAAATAGGCCACCATCGAATCACAGCTTATCATCCTTAGTCGAATGCGGCAATAGAGGCATTCTACAAAACACTAACAAAAGGTCTAACAAAAATCTGCAATGCCAACAAAGATGACTGGGACGAGAAAATTCCTGCAGTATTATGGGCATACAAAACAGCATATAAATGATCGATAGATCAAACACCTTTTTTGATTAGTCTATGGCCAAGAAGCATTCGTCCCTCTACACTTCCGACAAAAGACACCAGTAATAGCTGACATCTTATGCATCAATGTCGAGGAATCAAGGAAGGACCGACTAATGCAACTAACCAATCTAGAAGAGTATCGACTAATTATTGTACAACACCAAGAAATTCAGAAACAACAATAGAAGGCTTGGCACGACTCAAACATTAAAAACAAAAACTTGTCGGTCGAAAATTTGGCACTACTGTATAACAGTCAGGTGAAAGGAAAACCAAAGAAACTCCACACAAAGTGGATCGGACACTACATTATTGAAGAAATCAACGCCAATGGATCAGTTCGACTAAGAACATTACAGGGCACAATATTTCAAAAACTGGTAAACAGTGCCCGACTAAAGCAGTAGCAAAACTGAAAAATTTGAAAAAAATAAAAAAAATCAAAATCAAAAGAGAAGTGATTTTATAATTGTTAACAAAAACTATAAAACCTAGAAAAAAACAAAAACCTAACTCCAAACAAATCAAAGAAAACCAAAATGATAGGAAATATCGACATAAGTAGTAGACCACCATTCGACAATAATCAACACGATTGCCATCGACATACCGCATATCGACCATATCATCGACATCGACAAGAGGATCAAAAGGTCCAATCAACCCATTATGACTACGGTCAAAAGGAGCGCCAAAACCAGAATGCATTAAATCAACCTTCAATGGAGCTTCCTTTACCATCAAATCCACCATTAATAGCACCATCGACAAGATTGTCATCCTTTCCACCTATAAATACTACGTCAAACTAAGATTTCCTACTATTTTACCAAGATCTAAAGCAACATAATTACCAGAATTCTATGAGCAAATTAACTACAAAGAAAGCCGAACCATAAACCGACAAAATGGCCCCAAAACAAACCAGAGCCATGACATCCAAAGTAAAAGAGATGGAATATGCTGTGAGCCCACTAGTGAAATGACTTCAAAGCATTCAAAAAGTGAAAGTACAAGAAATTTCATGGGCGTGTCACTGGGAAGAAATAAAAAAAATAGGCTTACAAGGGTAACTCAAGAATGACAGAAGAAGGGACCAAATTCAACCAAAGCACCATTTTGAATTACATGAATGCACCCCTCATGGCGAGTTTTGGGGGGACAAAAGAAAACATTGCCAAATTTATCATCAGTCGGTACCACAATGGGAAGCTCTACTTTGACAGACCAGTCGAAATATCAGC
The DNA here is from genome assembly GCA_001517045.1 of Pseudotsuga menziesii. Taxonomy (NCBI): domain Eukaryota; kingdom Viridiplantae; phylum Streptophyta; class Pinopsida; order Pinales; family Pinaceae; genus Pseudotsuga; species Pseudotsuga menziesii. The sequence continues at coordinate 74,709 of LPNX010347967.1, forward strand.
CGAAACCATCTACAAACTCACTAGAATTTCAAACAAAGGTGACCCTGTTCTTGTAGGTATCAAAGAAGGGTTGTTTGAAAGACTAACATGGACACTGATAGTGAAAAATTCAAAAGGGTTAATCATTGGACAAAATAAAGCCGAGACACCCAAAATCGTGGTCAAAATCGTATCCATAGGCCTAACTGTCACAGGTCAAGGATGTGATTTGAAACTCAACATGTTGGAAGTTGTTGACTACATCGCAGACTTTGGGAAAATATATTGTTGGGCTCAATATGTGGTCGACATGATCCAGTCTATCTGTGTGAAGTGTTAGGAATCAGGTGCGATAATCAGATTCACATCACTATTAATATGGATAGCAATGTATCACCTATTTCCAGTCAAGCATAAAGATTTCCTGGAGTCGACTAGGCTTCATATGTGGCGTTTCAAGCCTTTATCAATGGGTGGAACTCTACAGGAACAAGAAGAAATCAAAGTGTTCTTAGAACACTGGTTTCAAAATCTGAAAATTCAAACAACCAAATGGAGGGTGCCTCAAAACATCCGAAGATGTCTGCCTCCTACATCGACACACATCCAATTGGAACTCGACCACACTGTAGTATGGCATGCACAAGGTTCCACAGCAAAATAAAAACCACTGGACGATTATCCAACAGTCGAGGAGATTTTTACAGAATTGACCAGACAGACCAAACCCAAAATACCTATACCAGAGGCTACAAAAGAGAGTAACCACTCTATTGCCGAACCTTTGACCAACTAGGAGAAGGAATAAGACTATGAAGTTCACCTTCATATTAGTACCTTCACTTTGGAAGATAGCCCGACAATGGAGAAGAACCCCCTTCAAATAGAAACTGCACCGACAGAACAATAAGCCATGGTACCGACAGAACAAGATGCCATGGTCCCGACTCAACAACAGCAAGAGGAAGAAACAAATATAGAGAAACCCGAATATCAGCTGACAAAGAAAAACATTTGATAGATACCTGCAGAAATTTCCAAGTCTTGGAAACACCTAGAGAGCACAAAAAAAGGAAAAGGGAAGCACAATATTATCTTCCAAGAAAGCTCAGAAGATGAGGACGAATTACATGTTAGGGAAACCAACATCTTGATAGACGTTGCCAAAAATAAAATCTCTGTAAAGGAACAGTTCAAACGATTTGTCGAAGAAGAGGAAAAACAATCCAAAGCTAAAAAGATAAAACTTACAAAGCCCCCTATAGTCAAAACCATTTATTTAGTTTCAACCCCACCCCCCCCCATCTCCAACCTAAATAATATAGGAAACTATGCCAGTGCCAACCAACATCAGTCCTGCTGACTTGTGAAAAAGTGCAATGTCAAAAACACTTAAGGAAAANAACCCCACCCCCTCCCATCTCCAACCTAAATAATATAGGAAACTATGCCAGTGCCAACCAACATCAGTCCTGCTGACTTGTGAAAAAGTGCAATGTCAAAAACACTTAAGGAAAAAGTGGACAAAGATGTCGACCTCCAATTGTTCATCAATAAGCTACCTGGCCTATTTCTCAAAGCTCGGTGGATCACCACCACCCATAAACTCATCGAGTTGAGATCTTCTCGACAGAGCCTCACCATACAAACCACCCAAGCCTCACCTCCACTAAAAGTTGTGGGAGTCCTTCAATCAACATTTCTTAGAAATCCCGACAAATCATCCCAAGTTGTCGCAGCACGGACCTCATCTTTCACACCAACCTTCACACCAACCAATGAACTGATCAGAGACCTAGAGGACAATCATCAGGGTGAAGCACTAGAAATCAACCTCTTTGAATCTATCGAATCTGATGACCCCTCCGACCCACAACCAGAAGTCAAAGACCCTGTATTGACATAAGGCATTCCAACCACTCCAGTGACCCCTGCTCACTCACCATCTCCATCACCACCACCAACCTCAGAACCACCAATAGCACCAGAGTCACATCACAATCAAGCACCACCATCCTCACCACCATTGGAAGCACAAACAAACACAAGTCCCACTCATGTAATTCAACAAGCTAACCTTGCCACAATAGAATTTCAGTCGATGGAGAACCCGCTGACTAAAGAGAACCAAACACAACAGCAACAACCAACATCAATACTGTCAGGATCAGTAGTGGTCCGTCATTCCAAACATAAGAGAAAAAGAAAAGAAAATAATAAAAAATAACAACAACAAATACCAACAGTTATCCATCTTCATCAACTAGGGTCGACTATTGCAGTCGACACACCAAAACTTAGAGATGGAGAATTGGGTCAACTATTAGAATCACTCACTTAGGAAGCTACAACGAGAATTCAAAGCCGAAAAGAATAGATAGACACACTTAAATAAGAATAAGTCGAATTCTTGACCAAATGCAGCAATTTGACTAAAACAGTTTTACAAGGAACAAATGAGACTGACATTGACAGACCACTAGAGAGAGCTTACCAGCTGCTGGAAAGTGTCATGTCAAACCTTCAGGTGTAGCCACAAGCCAAGAAAGAGGAACAAAAAGAAGAAACATATGTATTATTAATACAATAGTACACATCATTTTCAGAAGCACACAAGGTACTGCAAGAACATATGGAAGAGTCAGCTACTACAGAAGAAGTACTGCAGAGCTAGTACACCCACTATGGCCAGGTATTCCAGTAGGATTGAGAAACCCGCGGACATATCAATACATTAGAAAATCAACAAGCTCTTGAAGAAGCAATGAGGAGCACAATACAAGATCAGATTTTACTGGAAACAACGAAGCTCGAGAAGTTAGAGAAACAAGCCCATCAGTGGGTAAACCAAGCTCTTCCCAGCATCGACAAACTGTGACACAATCTATCTACAAATGAAAATACTGATGGACACAACAGATGAAAAAGCCCAGTTTTTAGGACCAGACATGAATAATATTATAGATCTTTCAATTCAGGAGAAGATGTCAACCCTATCAAGCATCACAACCTTGACAATCAACATCCAAAAAGCTCTTCGCACCTGGGCAGAATTTCAACACCAACTAGCCATTACAGCATAAACCATAGTCAAAGTATGTGTACAAAAATGACCTACTATTCGACTACATAACCCATGAAGACAAGTAAAGAAGAACAAATCTACTCAGACATGATATTTTGGATACCTCCCCTATTTCTTCGGGATGAAGAAATATTTTTTTCCTGGGGGAGATGTTGGAGGAGCTAGTCGATGAGCCAACTAGACTAGTTAACCAACTAATCGTAGATTAGGTCGAACTCCAAAGGTCGTGTTGGTTGAACAAACGGACAAGTAGTTATTCCTAACTATTTTGTAATCATATATAATAGGTTGTTGATATAGATAGGAATTGGTTCCGTTCTGTGCATGTATGGACCCTCACATGATTCACTAATATAATCTGTTATTCTATCCTCTGTTCTTGTCTCTTGTATCTGGATGAATGTATGTTTCTATATGTGTATTATTGGTAACCTTATGTGATCTGCGAGATTACAACATGTACCTAGGTACCTTGGCACTCATTGAAATCAATGGTGAGTTGCCTCACATTGGTTAACAACATCCATCAATGGTTGTTAATCCAATGACTTATTTCCATGATCGACATCGACACATTTATTCGCATTATAAGAATTGTACCATTGGGTTTTGTAACAGGTGAAGACTATATGTTTTCCACGATTCCATTAATAGTTTGCAGCATACTTCCATCCATATGTGAGTACCAAATTTACACTTTCAGCTTTTGACTCATACAACCAAGCAGATCAAATTCCTTTACTTCACAGTCCATGATCTGACAGCAACATCAACTACATCCCAATTGCATAGTTCATCATCTTTTTGGGTAAGTAGAAGTATGTTGTTTTCTAATATTTAACCATGTAATTCCTTAAATGCTTGAAAATGAATGAATTTGGAAATTTCCCTCTCCATGTTACATTCCCTTACTCATTTTCATAAACTTAACATATCTTCAGTGGGGGGGGAAGGTGTATATTCATTACCATTTGCACATACCATCATCTCATTTACCATTGACTAACATGTCTCTTCCATATTACACTTTGTTACAATTTGATATGGTTTTGGCATGATTCATAAACATTAAGAAAATGTACATTGATGGCTTATCATTTCCATTGTATGTATACTTTCAAATATTATGTATTGCAGCCATAAAAACGAATGAATGTTGTTAACACAAGAACCAACATTTGTCATATTCATGGTTGTCACACGAGAACCAACCATAAAAAAACAAGTAAAAGAAATAAATGTTGTTGACACAAGATCCAACATTTATCATGGTTGTCACATAAGAACCAGCCATAAGTAAAATCAGCTGCTACTTATGTATTTTACATAATGGAATGATTTATTGTTAAAAATATTATCATGCAAAGCCAAAGTTAAGAAATCAAAAAGTTTATGCATAGTTGCATGAGGACATGCAACAAGTTTAGTTGGGGGGGATGTTTGGTTTCCCAAATGTCGTATTTTAATCCTATTTTCCCTTCATTATTCCTCACACTTATCCCTATTCATCACTCCATTAACCATTCTTTATGCCATTTTCATAAATAAATATGGGTTACCTTGTTATTTTCCAATTTTCTTTTTAAGTATTTTAAGAAAAATTGTGATTAAATATTAAGAAAGTTAACATATTTTCATTATATCTCGAAGTTGGATGAGTTTTATGATGTTTTCAGGCATATTTGAAGATTTTAACAAATTAAAAAATCACCATCTAGCCTCAAATTCGAATTTCATCTTCAAGCTTTGAAGATTTGAAGAAGATTTGGGATAATTATTCAATCATATTCAAAGGACAAGATCATGGAGATAGAATATCTTATCCAAGATATTATGGAGGAATGGAAGGGATAGGTTGAGAGAAAAGTGGACCTGTAATTATGAGTTTCTTATCTTCTTATTCAAAACATTCATGTATAAATAAGAGGGTTCTCTCTTCATGTAGAGAGGAGGCATCTTTAGTGGTGTGGAAGTAGAGAAATAATTTATGTCTTTTTAGAGTTAGTCATGGATTTGAGATTTGATAATTTTGTAATGGATTGATGGTTTAATACAAGCATTTTCATTTCTCTATATTGATTTTGATTTATTTCTTATGATTTTTTTGGATTAGTTTATTTCATTCAATTTTATGCTTTCATAGATTATCCATTTCCTGCTTTCATAAACTAAGTTCAATTTCAGTTGCATTTTTTTTAGCTTAAGTTAGTCGTATGTTTTCTTAAATTTTAGGTGCATGTCTTTTCTTAGATTTAAGTCGCATGTGTTTTTCGATTGTAGCAGCATGGAATAGTAGATTAAATTAGTGTTACTCTAATCCTACATATATTTTACATGTACCTCATAAGTTTACTCTCTCCTCGGGCTGACAATTAAATCATTGGATAGTTTATTAATGGTTTAATAATTTGCACCAACAGATATGTCATCAACTTCTTCATTATTATTGTCATAATTATCATTTTTTTCGCAAAAGAAGGAATTCTTGTTTTTACACTTATGTCTCGAATGCTAGTATGGGGAATTACACTTGTGGCATGGATTGTCTTCCTTTCTCCCATTTGTTCTTAGGTGGGGTGGGATATAACTTGACCAACGTTGTGATTTTTTTTTTTCTTTGATTAATTTTTATTTTTGACAAGATTGTTCCACATATTTGACATCTAATAATTTTATCTCATTTTGAATACTATGTTTCATCCCACCAATGGCAACTTGCAAGAGTCAATCTTTAGTTATATCTTGGACACAAGTGGCTAGGACCAGTATATTTCTAAAATATTCATCAATGATTCCTTCTTGTTGTAAATGGGTGAGATTGTTGTAGATTTCATCTTCTTTTGTGTCATGAAATCATTTAAATAATTTTTTCTTGAAGGTATCCTAGTCTCTCACCAGTCTTCCTCCTTTCATTGTTGAGTCCAACCACAAGAACCAATCACAAGCAGTTTTATCCATGTACATTGTTGCAACATTTAGTTTGTTGTCGTCGTCATATATATCATACATTTCAAATATTTTTCAATTTTTTCGATCCATTGAATCTCGTCTCAATTATTTTTTCCATCGAATCTTGGTAAATCGATCTTTACTCCGTGAACAACATTGTGGGTTGGGATCATATGTGAGATATTGAAACCTTTAACTTGATATTTTAGTGATTGAATTGTGATCATTAGGTCTTGGATGTCCTCCTCTTTTTGTTCAAGTTTTGCAAAGAGATTGTGAAGTGAGTCATCTTCTGAATTTATCGAATCATGCTTGTTCTATGGAGTGTTTCTCTCCGTATTTCTTGCAATCATCTCGTTGAGCTTGGGATTTGTGAAAATTTAACCTTATAATATATTTTCTATAATAGACTTGTAAAGCACTTTAATATTTGTCAATCTAAAAACATGATTAATCCTTCACTCTATACTTTAATTCTTTTTCCTTTATCATAAAACTAGTTTTTATTAACGTAACGGTTTTTTATAATAAAAAAAACCTGTGTGGTTTCATGTGTTGTTTATTTTTCTCCCTTTTCTTCTTTTTAATTTTTTTATTCTATGACTTGTTTCTAAAACCATGTGTGGTTTTTATAAACGTTGTGTTTTTCTTTCTTTTCTTTTTTTGTTTCTCCTTCTTCTTTTTTATTGTCTTACCTCTTGTTTTTGGGAAACCCTGGGATAATGGTTAAAAACCAAATTACACAAAGTGTAAATAATGGACAAGGGTCGGATGGCTCTAATACCAGCTTGGAATGGACTTCCAAAAAATATATGTATTTATTTATTCAATGATGGTTTTTGCAAGAGAATGAGCAGAATTAAATACTACAGAAGAGACACATCCGAACGATGTGTATTTCTAATGCCAACATTTAACTAATAATAATAATAACAAATATTATTTAAATAATTTAATTTACTAATTTTCTCTAGTTCTATTGCAGTCAGCACCTGTGTTAGTTTCTTAGTTACAGAAAAATCATTCAATACCTTAACACAATAGCAAAAGAATTTATTAAGTCTACTTTTAGCCTCACTCTATGTATTAACATCATATCATACATCTTCGATGTACCTTTGAGCTTCCTCTACTGATTCTTGTCCCTCACGCAAGGAATTTCTATGTTGTGCAACATCAAACTTACGAAATGGTTTTGTTGTTTTCTTGATATTTTCTTCTAGCATATGCTCAACATAACCTTGATTACCTCAATATTCTCTCATTCTTGTGCCCCCTCTAGTCACAATCTATACATTTACAGGTTCCTTCAACTTTTGATCATCGTGCAATTATTCTATTACCATATTACAATGCTGTATTTTCTCTTCCCATTTAGCTATAAAATATAGACAATCTTTTTTTATTATGTTATGCACTATGGTGTAGAAATAATAGTCAATTCTATGAGCAATGATGCTAAGAAGAAGCATAGGAAATAGATCTTGCTACTAAGAATTCTCACAAGCATACATAGGAAAAATAGAGAGAATAAAAGAGACCAAATCACATGAATGAAGAGATGAATATTGGTGTGTATCCTTCCATTGAATAATGATGAATAATAGTGTACATAAATAGTACATCCCTCATAGGAAAATTGAGTTGTATGGAGACAACTCATAAAGCTCAAAAATGTTTACTTACCAAAATATAGCAAAGCTCCATAGGTGGCTAAAGCACATCCCAAATCTGTCAAGGACCTCACGAATTGGAAAAAGCATGAGTGAGTTATCATGGAGATGGAAAAAACATGCTAATCCTAGAAAATGGAGAGAAATTCATGAAGGATGGGTTGGCAACAAAGGGACCCAGTTTCCTAGTTGACTAGCTTTACCTTATCCACAAAAAAGCAGGATAAAGCAGAATAAAACAAAATCTGATGTAAAGATATGTATACTAATTCTGGATGGTCAAAAGGGGGTAAAGATCAACCCTGTATACTAATTTTGGATGGTCAAAAGGTGGTCAATATTAACTCAAAATCAGAAATAAAGCATTCATGGGATATAGATGGCATGTATTGACTTTAAGGTGTAAGTGAATGCCAACTAATTAAGCTAGTGGGTGAATAATTAATCAAATAATGATTAATTATTTTATCCTAAGTTATAAGTGGGTTTAATATATTACAACACCCCCCTATAATTCTAACTTTATGATTGTATGTCAAAAATATGGATGCATATGGATGCATATAGGGCCCAACAACAAGGCTATGGTCAGGGCCTTTAACAATTATTATGTCCAGAAAAGTGAGGAAAGAGGCAAAACCTCATGGGGAAATCCTCCCTCAAGACACGACAAGGCACAAAATTTGAAATATGTCTTCAACATATCTTCATCTTCACTTTAATGAGCTGAATGAACTGCTTTTGGATGAAGGACTTGTTGAAGAAATCATGAACTCCATGATCATGCACTGGAGTGTAGATCCTACAAGAAGGAAGAGGAGACTCCTTGCATCTCATCAGCTGATGAAGTAGGAGCATTATTTGAATGATTATTTATGCTGTGAAACTCTGATATGCAAACATAATTTGAAATGGAAAAGAGATCTGTGCATACTCCCTTCCAAAGAGTACAAAAATTAAGACAATTTATTTCACACCCAATTCCCTTAATAGTTGAAAAATTGTGATCTGAATCACATGTCAATATTCCAATATGATGTAGCACCTTTCCAGATCTGATATGAGGCTGATAAAAATATTATATATCATAAATATTATCATATGGAACAACAAGGACAAAGGCTTCAATGGCTCCATGAGGAAATAGGGCTAGACTAGGAAAACTATGACCAACTGTGGAAAATTGATAGGTGTAAAACTATGAATTATGGATGGGCATAAGATCTAAACCATAAGTGTTTAGCGTAGATCCACGCATGTTTAATATCAATCCAAATATGACTAAGGTCATGGATAACCAGCCACTGAAATATAGGAAATAATTCAAACCATGTAAGATAAATATCACTACATAAGAGACCAATGAGGAATCAACTAGTGAACTTGGGATTTGTATAGTATTAGGATTATTCAGAGGTACGGTAGATGGTATGGATGGTGGTATGATATGTGTATCAACCTGAAAATATGATTCTAAATAAGAATCCAAAGGATCACATATAATCATATCAGTAGACTCATGGGAATACACTCCATGTCAGAATCTAAAGGATCACATGTAATCATATCAATAGACTCATGGGAATACACTGGTAATGAATCCTCTGTATGAAAGGAGGAAAGAATGCGATGTTCACAATATTCAAGGAGGTTCTGAGTATTGATGCCAAGAACAAAGGAGGAGATTCTTAAGCACATGAGATCAAGTAAGGTAAGTCTATGGCACAAATAATGCTTGATTTTGCTAAGCAAACATCCTGGAAATCACTGGGTTGTGCACCATCAATGAGAGAGGTATGCACAAAGTGTGAAGGATCTAGAACATAGATCACAGAATCTAAGATAGGATATTTAGAGAACAATGAATGGGTGATAAGATCATCATTAATATAAATAGAAGCTCCATATGTTACCTCTTTTTCATCAATATTATCATAAGAAGAAAAAATCACCTTCAAGAGACACAAAAAAAGATGGCTCTTTAATATTTGCTTCTTCATTGAAGGAGGAAGCATTCGAATCAAGGAGAGTAGAAGCAACATGAAATGTATGAGAAACTTCTTCATCATGATTAAATTCATCAGAGAATGTAGAGTCCAAGAAATCTTGAGAGAGAGAGAACAAGAGGAGATGTTGGGTTCGCTCCATGATTCATCTTCTATTTCCTGCAAACCAAAAGCTTTGTCAAAATTCTTCCAAAGCTCAAATGGATACTCAGCAGAATATATGAGATGATGTATATTTTGAGAAATTCCCAAACACATAATTCTATAAGCTCTAGCATAATGATTAATCCAATCAATCTTCTCTTCATAAGACTCGGGTTCGCTCAATGCACCAATGGAGACATCAAAGAGACATTGCCTCTTCAAGTATGCACTCATCTTTGTCTTCCTATAAGCATAGTTGAAAGGAGATAGTAGAGGAAATTTTGAATCCATATAGAAGTTGTTGATATGCTCTAGGAGATACCCTCTGCAACCTGCAAAACAAACTAGGAGAAAATCTTGTAAGCTAGACACACTCTTCTTTAGAGAGGGATAGGAGACTGGATGCACTCCTCAAATCTGTAGAACTTGATCAACCTTGATGCTATAATACCATGTAGAAATAATAGATCAATTCTATGAGAAATGATGCTAAGAAGAAGCAAATGAAATAGATATTGTTACTAAGAATTCTCACAAGAATACATAGGAAAAATAGAGAGAAGAAAAGAGACTGAATCACATGAATGAAGAGATGAATATTGGTGTGTATCCTTCCATTGAATAATGATGAATAATAGTGTACATAAATAGTACATACCTCATAGTAAAATCAAGTTGTATGGAGACAACTCATAAAGCTCAAAAAGGTTGACTTACCAAAATATAGCAAACCCCCATAGGTGGCTAAAGCACTTCCCAAATATGTTAAGGACCTCACAAATTGGAAAAATCATGAGTGATTTGTCAAGGAGATGGAAAAAACATGCTAATCCTAGAAAATTGATAGAAATTCATGAAGGATGGGTTGGAAACAAAGGGACCCAGTTTCCTAGTTGACTAGCTTTACCTTATCCACAGAAAAGAAGGATAAAGAAGAATATATAAGAATATGTTGTAAAGATATTTATAGCAATTGTGTATGGTCAAAAGGTGGTCAAGATCAACCCAGAATCATAAATAAATCATTCCTGGTATATAGATGGAATGTATTGACTTTAAGGTGTAAGTGGATTCCAACTAATTAAGCTAGTGGGTGAATGATTAATCAAATAATGATTAATTATTTTATCCTAAGTTATGAGTGGGTTTAATATATTCCAACATATGGAAATATCCACATAGATCTCTAGGATTTGTACACAACCATGCTAAATGCCCTAGTTTTCTGCAGTTGAAGCAAATGGGTTGTTAGCGACCTCCAAATCCTTATCCCCAGCCTATGAAACCTCCTTGAAAACCACCACCTTTAATTTTTTGGTGTACTCTTCAGTCCCCTACAATCTATAAGCATCGATTGTATTCTCTTTCATCAATAGTCATGCACGACATCCATTAACATCATGCCTAACTAATTTACACAAATTATAGAAATGGGTATCAGCTATAGTTTGATACTCCTGCAACATTGGACATCGGGGAGGTGCATGACCCCAATTCTTATAGATTTCACACCATTTTTCCTAAGTTCGTATGGGGAACGTATTTGGGGCACCAATAGCTACATAATTTCACATCACGGGACACTCATTCTGGTGGTTTCCTTTTGCGCGATAGAGTGTACACCAAACATTTTCATGCACTGATTTCCCCTTTGTTATGTCTTGCAATTGCATTGTCAATGTAGCAAGTTTATATTGTACCTGCACTCTACCTATTGAAGATTCTCCACCCATGGTATAATCCAACTACATTGCAATTTCTAATGCAACATACTATGTGAAAACCTTATGTTGTGTTAATGAAACACATATATGTGACAACAATCTTGCAATAAACTACTCTTGATGTTGGACATCCTGAATCTTAAATGACAACTTATCCAACAAGATATAAATCTTTGATCATAGTCTCATATTGTTTAACTAGGTTGTTGTTCTATCTCCTTTAATTTTGTTATGCGATGAGATTCTAAGTTAGGTTTCTAAAACTCTTTTAACATTGCTTATCGAATCTCATCTAATGATTGAGCAACTGTTGGTGTGGTTGTACTCTTGTACTTCATATACCAAGTTAGCGCTCAACCTCTCAATGTCATTTCCATATGGGCTATATTTTATTTCTCATCAATTACATGCTTCACAACCTACATTATATCACAAGTAAGCCAATTTTGTTTTGTGTTGTCCCTTCCACAATCCAATGAAAGACTATAACTCTAAAAATTGAATTAGTTGGAACTCCTTCCATGTTCGACCTTATGATCACTCTTTCACTTCTGATATGTTTTCCTACCCCTTGTAATATCTATTGTAAAATATTCCTAACTTCTGCTTCCACTAAACTTTATGCTTATTTTTGTAAAACATGCGAGGGGGCGGTTCAAGACAGGTTGTATATAACTCCACTGTGCCATATGCTTATCTACTAGATCCAGATGAATCCTCAAGTTTCACCTTGTTAAAGACTTCTATCATTCTCAAAATATCCTCATCTTTTGTTGATTCTACTATAGAAGGCCTCTCCACAATCTCACTACACTAAGATTCTGTGTCACTTTACTCTAATTTCTAACCTCATATCCTCTCCATTGGGATTCAACATCACTCACATTCTCTTCTTCCATGCATTTCCATGATGTGCCCTCTTCTATGTCACACCTCTTCATTGGCCTATCTCCTTCTTCCTCTATTACTTGTATGCCTTCCTCCAGCGCTTCACACTCTTCATCATGCCCCCATGGCATGCCTTTTTTCTAATTTGCTTCTAAAACCCATTCTTCAACATCCCCTCTATCACTCCCTATATTATCCATCCTAACCTTCCATATGGGTTCCTTCAACTTTTTCCTTCTCTCATATCTTTCTTCTCTCCTTCTTCTTTGTTCATCCAAGTCCATCTCTACTTTGTTTCTTCTTCCCTACTTCATCTATTCTCCCCTCTTCTCTCCCTTACCTACCCCAATGTAGAGGGTTTTACTTTTCTATTATGTCTGGTTCCATGTGTATAATCCCCTTTTCAACAAACATGTTTTTTATCTAGGTGGAGATCTCTACTAACAATCTCTCCCTTTGTTTCATCTCAAATTTCTCCCTCACACAATCAAAGTCTTCATTATACTCAATAGAAAACTCTATTATATAACCCTCTTTAATTCAGTTGAATCAGAAATCTATAACCCTCGTCCACTTGCTATCTAAACTATTCTACCTATGTTTAGTTTCTTGATCCCAAACAATCACTTCTTAACTCCTTCATACCACATTAAGTTATACTTGTATTTTTACCCATTCATACAATAAACAAGGAAACTTGGCAAAGAAAATATCATATGCAACTAAATATATACACCTCTGTAGCCATTGATGAGGATCAATGTTCAAGTTTTGAGTCTCCTTCTATGTAAATTACTCTTCCTTGTGAGGCAACCAGTTATGTAGTTCATACCTCGTTGGTTTCCAACTCATACTTATTAAAACTCTAACCTTTTAAGGTCTAAACAATGGAACCAATTGTTGGCATGAAACTTGGATTCTAGGTTATAAACCCATAACCAACAACACCTCTATTAGAATTTAACATTTTCAATACCTAAGAGGGAAAGGTTTCACTTGAGAGTCTCGAAGGGATTAATTAACCAATTGTTGGCATGAAACTCAGATTCTAGGTTATAAATCCATAACCATCAATACCTCTATAGAATTGACATTTCAATACCTAGGACGGAAAGGTTTCACTTGAGACTCTCACGCGGATTACTGATACTAAAACAAAGCTAAGATTCAATAAGCCTTTGACAACAATACATTCTCCATAATTTACAGATACTTAATACAATAACCTAAACCATATTAGAGTCATTTGCAGCCTATCACAAACATCATTACACTAGAACCAACAACTATTCATTCATCAATGATAACACAGTGCATCTGGTAATACTCTTTATCATTCATTCATATTGTATTCTCAAACATTAGTTACATATATGAATGAACCCAAAATAGTCCCATCCTTTCAAGCTTTATACAAAATATAAGACAATTATCAATTTATCAACTGTCTTTTAACTAACATTAATGGCTTATGCATTAACTTAACTTATCCTTAACATATATTTATATTGTGCAAGTCACTATACAAAATACTGCACATGCTAATGCAAAACATACTACGTAATCTTATACAAAATATATTGCACGACCCATTACAAATTCTTTATAGAGCTTATAACAATATAGCTAATACAACACCAACACAATTTAGAAAGAGATGGGAGACATTGTGGAGGATGTGGGTTCTTCAAGAACTTGAGATACTGAATACACCAAAATAGTTACTTTGTATTGGCATATTAAAACCTTGTTAGAAAGGGAAATCACACGGAAATCATGGGCCAGTAGGAAGAAAAAAAATCCATCCTCCTGTAGATGGATGAAATGCAAGAGAAAATCATTTAGATCCAGGACTCCCTATCAATGATAGTTGATGGACAGGTGGAACTAGGCCTAGAAAAGATGAATGTTCTTGCAAGGGAAATGACTGGGAAATTTCATTGGAACATTCCATGCTGGGAAACCAAGATCAACTCCGGTTGATCCTAAGGTGCTCAACCATGTGACCATTTCTAATGATGTTTAATTTTTTTGTTTCAGTTGCTTAGTTTATTTTTGTTGCATAAGCAAGTAGATAAACTACACCATCGTAGAAAAAATAGGACTACCCAGATGGACCGTTCATAGGTTTATTCCTTATACGCAATTTAACACCATTTTTTAATACTATAAAGAATCTAGACAACTCTTTGACCTTATGTTAAGATGGATCGAGGTGGACAAGCTTAAATTATGTATCTAGTTTGGTTTCCCTAATGGAGGGCCAGCCACATAAACATTGTATGTTTAAATTTTGTTATCTCAGTAACAAAAAATGTTCTATAGCTTAAAAAGTTGTAAATATATTCTAGGTAAATTCTTTGCAATCTAGAATATATGCAATTCTTTGCAATCTCGAATATAGTCGTACTTGATATGTTTTTATTGCGCAAGGGTTACATGTTAGGTACATAACGATAAATTCTTACTTAAGTCTACTTATGTCTTCACATATAAGTGTCATTGGTCTCTTAACCATGGGTCCTAGACCGGACCTCGAGCATGTGTATACCAAACATAGTTATTGGTTACCCCTTTACACAATATTCTCTTTCCATATTTGTGTTGGTATATGACTTATTGGATACCATGGAGGTCAATATAATGTTATAGAAATTCTAATACTAGGTTTTATACCTTGAGATGGGTTCCAATGTGATAACATCGTTATAAAGGATCACACTATACCTTTACAAAAATATAAGAATTAACATATGGCTTAAGAGTTCAAATATTTATATTATACCCTTAGAGCTGGGCTTTGGTCCAAGCAATGGGGACCAAATGTAAATGTGTGTCTACCCTCAAGCTATAATCATGAGTTTAATGGTGTGTTTCTAACTGTGACTTGGGTATAACAATTGAACCTTTAATACAACATGGGTAATGCATTAAATTGGCAATCTTACATTATCAATCTGCCACCTTCGACATATTTGGATTTTAAACCTTTTAAACCCTCAAGCCTTTCGGGTTTCCAAGTGTGCTCATCATACTTAAAGGTATTGAATGGTTCATGGGTAGTACCGAGATTTACTAGTCATGGTTTTGGTAAGGGTTTGGGACGAGGTCTAAAGAAGGTAGACCTTTTTCCTTGTGATTGAATTCTAGCTAATCTCATTGATAATGTATTTTATTTATTTACTCAAAGTTATTTCGTTCTTAGGTTTTTATATTTGTTTTATTTGGTTGGTATTTCTACAAAGAAATCTTATCGTTTACCATAATGTATAGTGTAACTCGACCACGTATTGTTTATATGAGGGAAGGAGAGATCCTAGCATCGTTAATCCAGGTAACATACTTTAAATTATGGGTATTGTATTTTCTCAAGTTATTACGACAATTTGATAGGCATATGCTTTTCCTTTTATGCATGCATAGGAAGGTCCTTTACTAACCAATTGTGGTTAGAGTTTTAAGAAATCTTCGCCATCTTCAACCCTTTGTCCCTTTGAGTTCTATGGAGTGCGTTCGGGTTTATCTTTTATTTTTGAGCTATGGTTCCAACTTAAGAGCTATGGTTCCAACTTCCTCATTACTCTTTTTAAGCGACTCTTTGTTTACTGTTAAAAATATATTATGTGCATTTCATTGGGTGTACACATGGATGCCACCCTCTACACGTACAGGTCATTACCATGTTTGACCTTCTATATTATTTCTTGTTCTCAAGTTTCATGGCAACATGTTCTAACACTCATGGTTTGTATGTCTTCATAGGTCCACTTAAAGAGAGGGAAACGATACCCATTCCATCCATGCGACAGGGTACTCAGACAACTGAAAGTTATTAGTGCATTCCTTGAAGCCATGAGGCTTGACTTTGAGCCCTATGAACTTGAGACCTTGGGTCTTATTTAGACCCTTACATCGATAAGGGGAATTGTTATTGAATTCATAATCGAAAGCTTCAATCCTTTTTCATATGGATTAATGTTCTTGTTATGAATTTCCTTATGAAAAGAGCTTGCCAGGATAATGGTATATGAGGTTGTCTGCTATATTGTTCTGGAAAGTACTTTTAAGAAGACTTCTTAAATATGTTAACAAAACAAAAACAAAAAATTACATGATCTTGCTCAAAATTACACATTCTAGGATAAAAATTATGTTCATAAGATATGTTATGTGACGGCATGGGCTAAATCCACTAGTAAATCAGCAACTGGGTTTCCAGCATCATTATTTTGACTTTATCAGCCACTGGGTTTCCAGCATCATTATTTTGACTTTAATCTAAGCGTTGAGCTCTAAAATGGCAAAAGAATCCCCCAAAAAAAGAAATCTAAATGCTGAAATGACGAAAGAATCCCAAAACTATAGCTTCATCCAGTCAAAAAGAAGAAAAGATGAAAGCAGTTTTCATGGGTTCTGAATTCTCAAAAAGATGAAAGCGGCTTTGATCATGGCTTCTGAATTGACCTATTGCTATTTGGAAAACAGATTTAATCAGATTGGAATTGATTTGGTTCGCCAAACACTAGCTAAACTAGTGGAAAATGGAGCAATTTAATTGTTTGATTGTTCGATAGACAGCTCTGCACTGGGACCCTTAGATCTTCTTCGCCATCCATCGATCCTTAACAGAAAATGCTGCGTCCACCTTCAAGACACTGGCATTGCCCATTGCCATTACGTTTGCCTTGTCATATGGTGGGTGCGTTTCACTTGCCCTGAATAGCTGAAGCAGAAGATTGTGGGTTAGTCTTGAAGATGATGAAGCCCGATCTTGCATCAAAGAGCGAATAAGGACGATTTGCTTACTTATTATGCTCACAGATGCGTTTGTTTTGTTTTGGTGTTTGATAAATCTTGCTTAACAAAGAAATTGTTTTGTTTTGGTGTTTGATAAATCTTGCTTAACAAAGAAATTGTTTTGTTTTGGTGTTTGATAAATCTTGCTTAACAAAGAAATTGCCAACATTTCACCGAAGTTTATGTTCCAATTTTCTTTAGTCTCACGGTGCCTCCAAAACTAGACACTTGATGGGAAGGAAAAATAAATTGGCATTTCAAGAAAACTAAATCTACAACTTGATTTGACTTATCAAAATTGACATTTATTGAAACTTTACCCTGCATAGGAATTACAATTTGGCACGGTATCGCGCAGCAAAATATTATTTTGAAAAGTTTCATCTCAGATGATGACTCCACTGGGTGAATATGAAGATAATAACTTGTTTTCAATACGTTTGATTGCCAATCCATTTACAACAATTTCCAGATTATTGTCAGAAGTTCCTCCTTTCTTTACTTCCATCTTTACAACATCTCTGAGTCTCTCGGCCGCCCTTCTCATTTCGCCCCCTTCCATCAATCTCCTTACGTTTTCCGCTATTTCTTCCCTGCCAGTAACTTTATCATTATCATTGCCTCTCCTCAATCTCAGCCCAATCTTCCATTCATCAGCTATGAGGTTGCAGTTAGTGTATTGCTCCACACCGAGAGGAAATCCCAGCATGGGGAGCCCGGAGGAAATGCTCTCTAAAGTGGAATTCCACCCGCAGTGGCTGAAAAACCCGCCGATGGACGGATGAGAGAGCACTTTTAGCTGTGAGCACCATGGAACAACCAGTCCTTGCTCTTTTGTTTCGTTCAGAAATCCGTCCGGCAACATGGAGGAGACTTCGGTGGCATCGTTGCTGGGCCATCGAAGCACCCAGAGAAAGCTATAACCGCTATCCTTCAAACCCATTGCTATTTCCCCTATTTGCCTTGTAGACAGAGGGAGTAGACTGCCGAATGAAACGTATATGACCGATTTGGGGGGCTTATTGTCCAGCCATTCTGTGCAGTCCATCTCTACGCGTGAGCTGGTTCCGACAACGGAGTCGCGAGGATCTGAGCGGTCGAGGAAGGCCGAAGGGAGCAATGGTCCAACACAGTATACACGACATTTCTCCCACAAATCCTCTACCACATGACCTTCTAACCCTTGGAAGGAATTGGCCACAATCCAGTCCGCTTCTCTGACTGTTTGGAAACAGCGAACAAAGACTCTGGAGAACGCACCATCTTCGCTTAGTTTAAACCACATGGGAAGATCTGCGTGCTGTAAAGGGTCCACACCTGGAATGTGGATTATCGATCCCGCCTGATGTTCCCCTGCAAAACATCCAGGAGAACAGGTCATTACAACATTGAGAGTACTGGGGAAATTATCCGCGAATCAGGGCTTGAAGATAGACCCTAGTGATGCTGAACAAACCCGAAATTTGTTACAGATTGTTAATGAAAGCAACGGATCCAGAGATTTTAAATAACAATTTCGTAGATTCATCCAGTGATTAGCAGCAGCAGCAGCAGATTTAAAGAAATGATCACCTAAATATGAAAGGTAAGAGAAGGAAAAGACGGACAAATTCTGCGTCCAAAAGGAAACGGACCGCAGGCGGAGCTTCTTGGCAAGAGGCACTGCCCAGCCGAGGAAAGTATCGGCGACGATGCAAGAGACCGGGGTTGCATTGGATTGATTGAGATTTTTTATGAGCTCCTCCACAGGGCTTTCCATATTATCCAGCGACGGAAAAAATTCCTCGATCTTGTTAAATCTCTCGAACTCGCCGGGCACGCAATCGGGTATTGCCACCAGCCGAATGTTGAGGCCAATATTTCGAGCGTGGGCGAATGCATCAACAGCGGTGCCCGAATGGGCGTGGGCGATGATGTTATGCCAGGACTGTGTGAGGACAAATGTGATGGAAATGCCCTTGGAGGCAAGCTTCTTTGCCAGCTGCATCATGGGGTTGATGTGGCC
This sequence comes from Pseudotsuga menziesii, assembly GCA_001517045.1. NCBI lineage: Eukaryota > Viridiplantae > Streptophyta > Pinopsida > Pinales > Pinaceae > Pseudotsuga > Pseudotsuga menziesii. The sequence goes on from LPNX010347967.1 coordinate 93,959, forward strand.
TTGGCCAGGCATTGGAATGACAATGGCATGAATACCATTTTTGCCTGTACATTCCATCCTGCCTGGCTACTAGTTCCAGTTGAGATCAAGGTGGGTTGAACTGCAATAATCCTGGGTATGGCTTGTTTTGTGGAGTGCAGGAAGAAGCAAACTCATATGATTGGTGAGTGATAAGTCGGAAATTTGAATTATTCAATGGAAGAATTTTAAATTTGGGACTCAGCGTGGATACATAGGAGGAGTGAGCTAGCTCGGGAGCAATCCTCCCTCCATAGGACTTTTTAAGAAGATTCTCATAAGGAAAAGTGAAACGAAATTCGGGCTCGCCTCTTTGGGCGTTCTGACTGGCAAGTTGGAGCTGCCGTTTGATGATGTTAACGTTTCTCGAAATTGGGAAAGGAAAAGTGAGACGAAATTCGGGGTGAATACAGTTGAGAAAGGAGACGTCGCAATTTTATTTAAAGTTAGGTTAATCCCTTCTGGCCGCGTTGGAGCCGGTCCCCGCTCCAACGTGCGCTCCAACTTGTGTCCATGCCTGGGCAGAGTATTCAATGCTTTGCAGTAGGCATGTTAACTTTTGATTAAAACTGTTTAAGATCTATTGGTTAGCATATCTGCTGCAAGTTCATTGAATGCTCTGCATTAGGCCTAGTATTTATCGTCTTTTCAACTAATTTATACACATATCTGTCAACAATCATTTAGTTTCTTTTCATCTCAATATACTGGTTATTATATACTCATTTAAATAGAATGATTTTTTTGATATTTTTATTAGCTTTTGGTTATGATTTTTTATGAAAATTTTAAAACTAACAAAACACTGTCAAATCTTAGATCTTACAATATAAATGTTAAAAGTTTTTGTGTTATTTAATTTCATTTTTATATTTAAAATCGCTCAACAAATAACAATTCAATTCACCCAATTTCAACTAAAAATCAAAATCGTCTCCTATTAACCTCCCATGACGAACCATGTAAGCCCCAACTCCACTACACTGCAATTACGGCCAGACGGTCGGGTCCAATTTAGTTCGTCTTATTTGAACTCATAATATCTGGTATAGTGTAATCTCTTGTCTATCACATAGCCTCCGTATAGGGACACAAAAAGCGGGCTTTGAGCCCTCTCTAATGTGGTGCAGCTCAGCTTACCTTGGTCAAGGCATTATGACAAAGTAAACGAAAAGGTAGGCCGGGTAAACGACAAATTACGTTAGGTAATGTTAAATTGTGAAGAAAGTAAATAAAAAATAAAGGTTAACTTTCAGTTGAAATTTTAAATTCTAATACGTTAAATCAAAATCATGGACAAAATAAGATACAGATGTAGTGGGTTAATTCAAACTTTATGTGGGTCATACTCAAGTAAGCTTTGGACTTTTTTTTTTCAATACATAGTTAGTGGGTTAATTCAAACTCTTTGTGCTTTAACTTATGGTTTAAATTATTTTAGCTTCATACTAAAGGTAGTTTTGGATAGACTTTTTTTTCATGCATGTACAGGTATGACCATAAATTCTTTTAACTAGCACAACTACTTAATTTGTGGTAGTGAATATCAATAGGTCACAAGTTAAGTGTCACTCATTGCTCTATCACATGTAAACACGTGTAAAGTGAGTATATATATATATATATATATATTTAGAAGTGTTTATTTTGAATTTGGAACAATTAACATAAAATAAATATTAATAATGATGATGGTGATGATGATTAACATCCACTCAGACCAACTTTGGCCTATGTGACTTTAAGAAGGATAATACTTGGTTTACTTTAAAATCTTGTTCATGTGCTGAAAAAGCTTGCCAAGAAGCTTTCCAAGCTCACTAGTTTTGGCAAGTTAGGAGGTTTTAAAGGTTTGTATTATAGCAAATACTATGAAACTCATCTAATGTGGGTGTAAGGAGAGCACTCTAAGAGAAAGTGATTTTCATCCTCAAAGCTCATAGACTCACATAGATAGCAACCTTTCCGCCCATGGAGTTTTAGAAATATACCAACGCCATGTTTCGCTATGGAGTTCATGAGAGTTTGTTCTAACCATGGCTATATTAATTTTCTTCCGTGAGCTAATTACTACTGATAGATACTTCTGATCTTCCAAATTATGATTAATGACCTCCTTATAGTATCTTAATTTTCTCTTAATCGCTAAATTTTCCTCAGACCGCAATTTATCTTTAAACTTAGAAGTAATAATATTTTTGACATTATCAATGTTCTGCCAAATTTAGTTTTGGTGATCCGAAGGTGTGAAGATGGACATGTGTGCTCGAAGGTTCAAGAAAGGGAGAACTATGCGAGTTGACAATGAAATGTTTTGTGAAGAGAAGGGGAGAATCATGCGAGTTGATGGTGAAATGATATGTGACGAGAAGGAGAGAATCATGCAAGTTATAGTGAAATGCTTTGGGACAAAAACAAGGTACAGATTGATTGGAAATCCAGATCAAGCAACATCATCGTCAATTCGCTTGGAGTGATGGCCGTCACTATTAGAAGAGAAACACAATTCACAAAGATAAGGAGTATGCTAACTCAGACTATAGCATCGTAGGCTTGATCCTCTCATATCCTAGGTGGAGATATCATAATCCTTAGTTCCACTTTCTCTCAGGTTGCTAGCTAGTCAATCTCTTTTCGACAAAGCAACGCAAGGAACATGAGACATACTATATTGGTTTAAAGCCTCAGAATATTTTGCAGATTGAGTTATGGCCACTTTATTCTTGTTGGGTCTAGTAATTATTGATAGTGGATACTCTAGGTGGATCTCATGATATTTGGCTTGGGACTCTCATTGATTTGTTCTACTTGTTGGGCACTCCTCATGGGTGGATAGAAGACGTCCCCTTCCTCTTGTAGATTATCACTATGTTCTCAATGATGGTGCATGGCAAGCATACCCCTCGTAGGAAGTAGAGGTCCATGCACATGCCTAGAGCAATTTAGGAATCCCATATTAGTAAACACAATTATGGGATGACATTTTTCGAGAAGGTACAAGAGAAAATTGAGCGCTTAGAGGGTTGAGTGAAAAATGAGCCAAATGCTGCCACCATGGAAGAAATTTGCTGGCCTAAAACTCATACCCTAGGTTCTAAATGCATAACCAACAATAGCCCTAAGAATCTCAACATTTTCAATACCCATGAGGGTAAGGTCTCACCCAAGATTCTCACAGGGATTGCTAAGACTGAAATGGAGCTAATATTGAATAAGCATTCCATAACAACACATTCTCCATAATTTATAGATACTCAATATAGTAATATAAGCTGCATTAGAGTCATGCAAAATCTTATCACAAACATCATTACACCATTCATTCATCAATGATAGTATAGTACATATAACATACCTCAAACATCGGTCACATACATGAACAAACTCAAAATAGTCCCATCCTTTCAGCCTTTATACACAATATAAGACATGTATTAGTTTATAACATAGTACATATAATATACTTTATGTCATTCATTCATAATGTATTCTCAAACATCAGTCACATACATGAACAAACTCAAAATAGTCCCATCCTTTCAGCCTTTATACAAAATATACGACATTTATTAGTTTCTCAACTGTATATTAGCTAACATTAATGACTTATGCATTAACTTCACTTGACCTTAATATATATATCTATTGAGCAAGCCACTACACAATATAATGCACATGCTAATGAAAAACATATTGTGCAAGCTAATACAAACTATGCGACCCATCACAAAATCGTTTACATAACTTATAACAATATAGCTAATACAACATCACCAGGCCCCCAAAATTATGTTTGGTTAGCCCTCGATCCAATCTTCATTCTTTACATACAACTTGTTGGATTGAAGGAAAAACTTGTGTGATTTGTTCTGTAAACTCAATTAACTGCGTATTCAACTTCTCCAAGGACTGTAACTCAAATAAGTGCGTATTCAACTTCTCCAAGGACTGTAGCAATAACTCAAAATCATTTTGAAATTGAGCAGTCTGTTCCAGAGTAGGATACTACGGCTATGGTCAAACAGTCTCTCCCAATTCAATAGCTTTCTTAAATTTATCATGAACCTTGGTAATATTCAAACACTGCTTTTCAGCGTACTCCTGAAATTGCATAACTTGACTAGTCACTTGCTACTGTGATGCACGAGTCGAAACTATCTTCTTAGGCAAGGCTGAAATTTTTTTTTTATGGATTCCATCCAAGCAAACATTGGAAAATTTTTTAGTAACTGGTTTTTTGTACTCTTCACTTTCTCTTCCCATCTCTTTAATTGATTCTCTTTCTAAAAAAAACCCTCGCCACTTCTTCTAGATGACTCCATAACAAAAAATTAGTGTCTACCAACTTTAATAGACCTTGCACCTAATTTTTAGCTTTCTCAAATGTCACTTCTGCTTGAATTATCTAATTCTTCAACTCCATTTGCTTGAGGGTCTCTATTTTATCCATTGTTCCTTTAATATTGTATTTTGTGCTCACAATTTCTGAATTGGTGTCTTTATTTCATTATGTTGCGCTTCAGCTAAAGTATGTGCAACAACTTCTGTCTCCTCCTCTCGCACTATTTTAGTGCCCTTGTTTTGGTCACAATACTAAGCGTTGAGCTTAAGAAACAAAATTGGTTGTGCCTAACAGAATTGGTTAAGCAACATAGCGCCAATATCATTTTATAGTTTTTGAGAAATTCATCTTATTTAATGCACAATTTTGTAGGAGGTTGTGTTGGGAATTATTGTAATTACTGCTAAGAGACTTAGCCAGAGTTAGTGTTGATCCATCTTTTGATATTGTATGATTTTTTTGTAAGCAATGAAGAAGTCTGGAGATATGAATTAAGATGTTAAGTTGTGATGTATAAAACCACCATGTTTTTCTAAAAGTAATAGAACAACATCTCTCTTTTCTATTTACTTGATGTGTAATGGTTATGTGAATGAATGTTAAGAATTATGTGATCACTCTGGTATAGTTATGTCATGACTGATGACTGCATTGTATGGTAGATTAGAATCAAGATTGTTTTAATTGTTATGGATCCTTTCATCCCGCACAAGCCTAATTTAGGTTTTGTGTAATTTCCTATGCGCATATTGGGTGAGACATTACTATGTCTGTAGGGTATCGAAAATGCTGATGCTTATGGGGTTTTGTTGGTCATTTATGTTGAACCTCGGGTCTAACAGAGTACAACTAATAATGGTTCTATTTCCAGGACCTGACATGAATTATGTAGGAGGCTTAGAGATATGAAGTGGAAAACTTCAAAATAAGGGCTCGAAGAGTGGTTTGAAATAAAGGAAGACAAATTCATGCAAGAATAGACCAAAGGAATTTTAGTTTTGTCACAAGATTAGAAATACAAATACTTGTATTCAGACATACACGATATTTTATTCTCTGAATTTCCTATTTTAGTGTAGGAATGGGTTAAGAGGCAAGTTGAGATAAATACTACATGGAGTGCACCTGCACTGATCATGTGGACGGTGGAAACAGTAGAGGAATTGAAGGACTTGGATAATACCTGGGCCAGAGCTGTAAATTTTTTGTTCTTGCGAGTGAAAGAAGGTTATATTATCAAATTTTCTCTTGAATCCACTCAATCGTATATTCGAGTGGAAGAAAATTTTGAAGCGGCCCCCAGAAATATATTCTTGGGAAGAATTCCATTGTGGTTGAAGACGTTTTTTTGTTGAGAAGGGGCTAATGAAAATGAACCTCGACAAGATCACAATGCAATAATCTCTGCGTTGTGGGGGTGGGGTATGAAGTAGAGAGAGATTATCTTGGCTAAGTCATGGATTTGGAAGAATAATGAATCCATAGGGAGAAAAGACATGCAAGAAGGGATGAAATAAGGAAAGTTGTAAGAAGAAGAAAATAAGAAAAGCAGTCGACATGAGAGGATAAATATTGGAGAGGAAAGAAAACCACCAGATATGGGAATACATGACGAGAGGCATAGAAGGTCCCTTTGTTATAGAAGGATGCTCAGAATATGGGAGACCTACCAAGAGGTGTGGAATAGAAGAATCTGAGAGATCTGATGAAAACAATGACATCATCTCCCTAATATTGAATGGAAGATACAATTGAGAAGATTAGGTCTAACAAAATGTTGTTTGCACATATGAACATACGTTCACAACCACAAGGAAGTTCGAATAGAGACCGATTTCAAACCCTCTATACATGACTAGATTGATCGACATTCTCCAAGGTATGATCCCCACTTTATCCCTACTCCCTAGTGTTATTTATCTAATCAAGAAGAGCAATTTAGTTTTGAATTTGTGCAAGAATTAATATCTGGAGAAGTACCTGGAGGGATAGCCCCTAGTCATTGTCAATAAAGTATTCTAGTTAATCCAATTCTAAGGAACAATAATAATATCCCACTATTTACTCAAACACAAGGTAATACGCCTAGTTCTGGAAGGATGGCGATAACATCAAACTCTACCTTGAGATTACCAGTGTTTCATAGCATAGGAAATGATGATCCGAAACAACATTGTTTTACTAGTGAGGAAATATGGGCTATGAATAATATCACAGATGAAGCTGTCAAGATTGCGCGGATGGAAATGATGTTCAGAGACTAAGCATTAACATGTACATGAAGTATAAGACTATTGTTCCTATAGGAAAGACAAGGTCATTGGCTATGATCAAGACAGATTTGCTGAGAGAATTCCAGAAGATGAAGTCTAAATCCCAATGCATCATTGAGATTAAGGATAACAAGAAAAAACTTGGTGAGTATGTTTAGAACTATGATTAATGATTCAATATCTTAATGGATCGACTAAATTTTCAGATAATTGATGTGTAGCATCATGAATCGTTCATTGAGGGGTTACTACCGCATATAAGAATCCCACTAATGCAACAGAAGCTGAATTCCCAAGCAGATGCTTGGAGATTGCAATAAGACTAGAAGAAACTCTAGGAGGTCAATCATCGCATGGGATGGCTCAGGTTCAGATGCAACTAGATGAGATGGCAGTGCAGTTACAAAATATATCTACTATAAATCCAACCCAAGAATGTATATAGTGTAGTTTTTGTAGAACTGAAGGACACCGTAAAAATGAGTGTCCAACACTGAATAACTACTTGGGAACTGGATATATGAGTCTATTCCCCCCTACTCATAATCCATATTGGTGTGAAATTTGTTGAGTATGGGGACACTCTCCACTAAATTTCCCAAAACTACACAAGTACCAGAGTTCGAACCATGCACCATTCTGTGACTTCTATAAATCTTTGGGACATGATGTGAACACTTTTCGTTCTTTACAACTAATGAAGGACAATACAATGGATGCCTACTGGGTTTAAGGCGTAAAGGAGAATAAGGCACCTAAACAGGGAGGACATCTAGGAGCAGCACATGGTGGATTCTGAGGTCGACGAATAGGCTTTGGCAGTAGAGGAAGATAGATTATTTTCTATAATTGTGGTGAACTAGGTCATTTGGATAGATTCTATGCTAAACCATGTACGTTGTGCACCTATTGGCATATCTCTGAACATGCGTTAGAATACTTCCTGGACTTAGTGAAGAAATGGGAAGACAAGTGAGATCGATGCAATAAGGTAACCAAAGAACCTAGAGGAGAATCCCAAGGTAAGGATATGATGCATATTAACATTGTTACTCTAGGAGGCACTTAGACAGGTCAAGATATGGGAGGTCAATGCAGTATAGACAATCTTGTCGAGGCAAAAATAAGGAAAGCTAGGAAACCTATACCAAAGTTCTAAGAAAAGGAAAAAGTACATATTCTGCATGAATACCAAAAAGCAGTTGAGGAGGCTTCCCAACACAAGGATATCTTGTGACAATATTTCCTACGCAAAGAGGATCAACTACATAGGTTGCATGAAGAAGAAGATAACAGAAGGTGATTACATGAAGAAGAAATATTACATAGCTTACGCATTGAATAATAGAGCAAAGTTGAATAGTGCAACGCCACCCAACAAGAAAGGGAACAATCCATAAATTTAGATCACAATCGCCAAGAAGACCCTGTAAGTACCTTTTTGTAGAACTCTGTCAATTTGTTGAATAATCAAACTGCTGTAAATAAAGTAACGAGTATGCTTGAAAATTTATTGGCCCCCAATGAAGTTGAAGACCCTAATTCTGTGCCACTTCCTAAAAGGAATGTGCACAGATTAGGATTCTTAGTAAACACACTGAGAGTACCACATGGTGCATTCATAAGGAATATCTAACTAGAAATTCCTCCTTGCAAACATTATCACCCCTCCTTTCCTTAATTATCTTTAAAAGAATGTTCATTTTCTTAAACTAAATGTTAACTTACTTGAACTGAATGTTAACTGACTTGAAGTGAATGTTAATTGAATGTGATATGAACTCAATATTTAATTGACTGCTGATCACTTAGTTAATATGCTAACTAAGTGTCATCAGTGCTTCACTCTTAGTGCCAATCATGCACAATTTATATTATTAACTTTTGCAAGGATCTCTTTAGTTAATTGATGCATATTGATTGATGAACATTAAGCTCTTCTTTACTTAACTGATTACATTCACTAATAGTTCAACTGATGCTTTGACTGAGGCATTGATTGAGGCATTCACATTTTACTGAAGCTTTATAACTTGATATCACTCAGACATTTTCATGTAAAATTCAAAATCTCTTTCTCTATGATTGATCTCATTATCATTAAAAAATTAAAGCATGGTACATATGTGATTTATCCATCTTATTATATCATACTTAGAAGAATTATTCCACACATACTAATGATCATATATATTGCCCTGAGCCATATAGTCATATTCTAAAGTAATTCACTCCAGGGACAGCTAATCCCTAAAGGAGACTTATAGCACTTAGTGACCATGACTAGAAATATATCACATAGTATAACCACCTCAACAAATGTAGGTCCAGAGTCTTGATACAACACAAGATCATCTCCACAATTAGAGATCCATTCTCATAGGGTACCTTCTATGAGAATACTTGACTTGATATTACTCACAAGTCTAGTCTTGATTTTACTCACAAGACTCGGCTTGATATTACTCACAAGTTCAGAGAATGACTCATGATGGTGTACAATCAACAGTTGTATGCTAGTGTATCACAAAGTGATTCCAATCTTCTTCAGACTTGAAGTTGATAAAAATATTTAAGGGGCCATATGATCCTATACAAAAATTCACATAATGTCAACAAAGAAGATACCACACAATGAGTGGGTGCACCACTTTACCATACTCTAGATATAATATTGAGGAGCTAGTACGTTTAGCATGAAATACACAAGAAAACAAGGAACTGGGAAAGAGTGTCAAGTGAATTTCATGCCACATTCTGTCTTAGCTTGAGAGATCTGAATTTGGCCAAAGTTCTCCATCAAATGAAGCATTCATATTTGGAGAAAGACCACAAAAGGATCGATTACAAAGAGATATTTGTGCTTACAATCAAGGTGTGGCCCTTTTGAACAAACCAATTTACCGTTGGAATGTTGGAAGTAAATATCCTGAGGAGGATGATGATATGTTTAGTATATAGATAAAAGATACTATTAGTGAACACGATGTCCATGATGAATCGTCATCTAGTATTGTGTCGTAGTTCAAAGAACCTCTCCGGACAACAAAGAATAATATTGGAAATAAAGAGGAACCCAAAATGTCTATAATAGATGACTACTTGGATAAGGATAAAATCACCCAGTTAGTGGATTTGTTGAAGGAATATGAGGACTTTTTCCCACGTATCTTCTCAGAAATGAAAGGAATAGTGGAAATGTTGGGTGAAATGAAAATACAATTGAAAGAGAGGGTGGGGGGAGACTAGCAAAAGAAGGCCACATCAATTGAAAACCTCGATATAAGGATAAAGTAGGAAAGGAGTTGGACCAAATTCTAGATGTAGGGATCTCTCTTCCTATGGAAGAGTCATATGGGATTAGTCCTATGGTGGTCCAAGATAAGAAAAAATGGGATATCCGCATATGTGTTGACTTGTGCAATCTCAATGCATCATGTGTGCATGATCCCTTCCCTACACCTTTCATGAATGAGGTGCTGTAGAATGTTCGAGGTTGAGAGGCTTACTCTTTTATTGATGGATTCTCGAGGTAGCATCATGTGCACATAACAGAGGAAGATTGGATGGAGACTACCTTTTCTACTAAATGGGGATTGCTTGCATATAATGTCGCGCCCTTAGGATTAAAAAATGCACCAGTTGTTTTCTCAAGGATTATGGTTTTTTCTTTCAAAGAATATATGCACAAATTCTTGGAAGTCTACTTTTAGGACTAGACAATGTTCAGTTTGTTAAAAGAGCACATGATGCTTCTCAACCTCAAGTTGGATCACTGCCAACATATGCATATTTCATTGAATTTGAATAAATGTATATTATGTACATCATTTGGCATTTTGTAGGGACACATGGTGTGCAAGGAAGGTCTATTAGTGGATCCATAAAATATTGCATTGATAGTCAATCTCCTGACCCCAACACATGTGAAATGGTTGCACGGTGCTCTTGGATATACTGGGTATTACATAAACTTCATCGAGAATTACGCCAGTATAAAAATAACGATGGAAGAGTTGTTGAGAAAAGATGTCAAGTATACCTTGATACAAGACTGTCAACAAGCATTCAATGTGCTAAAGGAGAAGTTGATGACTACACCAACCCTCATATTCATGGACTAGTCATGCATGTTTCATGTGCATGTAGATGCATCTTCATTCGCATTGGGAGTTGTGTTTTCCCAACCAAGGGAGGGTGATTTGGACCATCCAGTGTGATTTTCTAGCAAAAATATATTTACTGTTGAAAAGAATTATACAATGATTAATCACAAAAGATTCACAATGGTTTATTCTCTACAAAAATAATGACACTACTTGTTGGGAAGTTCCTTTAAATTTTTTATAGATCACTCTCAATTAAGGTACTTAGTCAAGAATCAAGTGTTGGGGGGGCATATTTGTAGATAGTTTCTCCTATTTCAAGAATTTGAATTTGAAGTCGTGGTCAAGACAGGAAAGTAGAATGTTGGTCCTGGACACTTATCAAGGCTCAAATAAGGTGAAGATGAAGGAAGTCTTTATGATGAATTCCTAGATGTAGATATGTTTAGGATAGAGGCCATACCAGATCAGTTCAATGAAATTGCTAAAGTTTTGGAATCCAAAAGAGTGCCAGAAGGATACGCAGTTACATGACATATACAGTTGGTTACACGCAATACTGATTTTTAGTCAATAGAAGGCCAATTGTATAAGTTGGGAACATATGGCATACTTTGTCACTGTTTCATGAATCATGAAATAGCATCCCTACCACAGGAAGTGTGTGAAGGTGTCACCGGAGGACATTATGCAGGAAAGGATACTATGCATAAGGTGTTGCGTGCAAGCGTATGGTGACCTTTGTTGTTCTAGGAAAATAAAATGTATTGCAAATAATGTGATGTTTTCCAGTGAGTAGGAAAATCATTACGGAGGGATGATATGTCTCTCTTCCTTGTGGATGTGTTAGATCCATTCAAGAATGGTTGATTGAATTTGTGGGTTCGATCAACTCACCAATACAAAGAAATAACACAAGATACATTTTTCGTGGTGACAGATTACTTGACAAGATGGCCAAAGGTTGCACCAATGAAGGATTGCATTGCATATCAAGCATATCATCACTAGGTTTGGTTTCCAAAAGGTGTTTATGAAAGATAAAGGAACTCATTTCCTGAATTCCACCATCTATGCTCTCACTGAAGAAATTATGATACACCACTAGGGGAGCACATTGTATCACCCACAGGACAACGATATGGTGGAAGCATTCAACAAATTTCTGGAGCATTAGCTTACAAAGGTCTACAATTTATATCAAGATGATTGGGTCAAATCATTCTAGTAGTACTTTGGGAATACATAAATACATATAGGCGGATTGAGAAATAGACCGCATTGATATTAGTCTATGGAAAAGAGGTATTCATGCCTTTGGATTTTGTTGTCCCTAGTTTGCATATATACCTGGCTAAAAATATGATAGATGATGAATCCTGGGTACATATATTGGAGGAGCTTATGAAACTGAAAGAAGACCATTTTATTGCATGGTTTATCCAAGTGGTGGAGAAGTAGCGCATTAAATCATGGAATGATAGGAACATTAAGACTAAGACTCTGGAACCAGGTGCCTTAGTTTTGATTTATTATAGTGAGTTCTTAAAGAATACTGGGAAGTTGCACATGAGGTGGTTGGGTCCATGCATGATCTTATTGATTATAGAAGTGGGTGCGCAAAATCTAGCAATATTGCTAGGACAACCTATGAAGGGCCTAGTTAATGGTAGTCGATTGAAACCATATTTTAGTCTAGAGGGGCATGAAGAGATACACCATTGATTCTTTTGTTTATATATATATTTTCATTGTTGTTGTGTTTATTTACAGTCCATTCATTAGTTTCCTCTATCAAGTTATAAAAGGTTGTCTTCAAACATTTGCATTTCTTTTCCATAGTTAGAAGTAAAACTAGATTGTGTTATCAAGGATGAGTTGAAACTTGGTTCAAATCACAAGTGAAGAGTTATAAGTTACTCCACCTGTTTCATATAAGTACAAATCATATAGTTAGGTGCCAGTTGAGCAATTCGTGTCCACCACTTTGCTAATGAGTCACCCATAGTTATTAAGTCATAATCTTTAATTCACTACATAGTCATCAACCATTTCCACATCATGCCACCACTGATTCATCACCAATCCCCATGTCATGTCATATTTGTTGGTTAGACCATTGTGAGTTTAACAGTCATTACTTAAATTGGAAAGATTGATGACAAATCATATTTTATGAGGGAAATCACTATAATCATCACTCATTCTAAGAAGGAAAAAAAGGAAAGGACAAAGTAGATTTTCTACTGATTTCGAGAGATCACCCAATTAAGGAAGTTAGAGTGACACATAAAGAGAGTAAGTTTGCATGCTTGCAAGATCCAATGCACAAGGATAGCGAGAGCATGTGTTGAGTTGGTCGTCTAGTCAAGAATTCATGAAGAGGGAAAGTACACAACGAGAGGATCTATATTGAGTACCTATCCCATCTAGCATTGAAGGAGAGGGGAATGATAGAGAAAAGCAACCAGTGGCAGGAAAGGATAGCTAGCCTGGCAATTCAACTATAAGATAAGTTGTGAGAAGATTAGTGAATTATCAGTTTGATTTAGAAGAGTGAGTGTTGGAAACAAACCAGTTATACAAGAGAAGCAATTAGAAGAGATCCTTCTATATTGTAGATTTTGTGCTATGATAATTGTGGGTGTACGCATAACCATGGATACTACCCCCACAGTACAGAAGAGTAGAACAAAGTAGAAACCCTTGAAGGATTTTAGCATGCCAGTAGTGTCTTTGTGGAAGTGAAGGTGAAAGGAGCAAATATTTGTTGAATTTTTCTTAGAAGTTAGATGTTATTAACTCTTTCAAACATTTAGAACATATCCACGCTCATAAAAATTAACTGCATGCATATAAGGACTAATGAAAGAATGACCATGCACAAAAAACAAAAGACACAATATTTCTCCTCTAGGAAACCCTTCAAGGGAAGAAAAACCAACAAACTTATTCTGTAAATATTTGTCAACAAAGCACAATGCCCAAAAAAAAAGAGCTAAACCTCTCTCATATAAATATAGAAGCAAACATAAGATAAGATAACCCCAAGATAAGTCTTCCTCAAGCTACTCTCTCTCTCTCTCTTGCGCACTTGTGTCACTACTTGAGCAAACTTGTTTGTGTGTGTTCAAATGAAGAATGCACCCCCCTTATTTATACATTTCCTCACTATATTTTTCACTACTGATATGACTTCATTGGTGCAATTTTATCCATTGATGGGCCATTTTTACCCAGTGACTGGGGCAATTTTACCCAATGAGTTATGTGGGGCTGAATTGGCTATTTTCACTTGATTTATTGAAAGTATGTTTTTAGTATTATTCTTTTAGGGTTTTGACTTGATCAAATACAATAAGAATATCTTCCATTCTTATAAAAAACATCAACAATATTCTGTAAGGTACCCTTTCTAAAGTTTCAGGATTTGAATATATTGGACGATACCTAATTCCCTGAATTGGATATTGAGCAATATACTATGGAGAGGACACATGAGAATGGTACTAATAGTGTGAAGCCACAACCATGGGATTTTATGTTACACGTATCAGGAATTCATTCCTATTGCAGCTGCAACTATTTTCCCCAAAATTTTAAATTTTAGGGCCCCTCCTTTTATTTGCTCTGGCCTAGGAGTATTTGGTTTTCACTGAAGCTGCCCTGAAGTTCAGATATTTTCCTTAAAAAGTTGATCTTTTCCATTTTCTGTATCGGAAGACTAGTTGACTATCCTTTCGATATCGAAAGCATAGTAAAATGTCTTTCCGACGTTGCGGAAGCTGAACTGTTTACACTGTCGAAAATACTTCAGACTCCCACGCTGATACGTTGAATCTTTGTTCTTTTCTCCTCATTGTCGTTTTGCTGAGCTTAACAGTTAGTGGTTTTGATTTCTGATTACTTTTATTGCTGTCGGGAGGTTTGGAAATAGTGAGCTGGAGTTCTAGTCTTGTACGTCACCAGCGTTGTGGGAACCTAGTGTTGAGAGGCTCTGAAAGCTTAGTGCTTTTCTCGCCGATTCTTAGAGTGTAGGATTTCCAATCTCCGACACCTGTTAGAACGAGTGGACTCACGATGATAGTGCTTTACAGTGCCGACGTTGTGGAGAAAGCTCCATCTAGAGGTTCTGCACTTAGAGTCTAGTGATGCTGATGAACGATAATGTTAAAATATCTTGGGTCCATAGTTTGTTTTGCGTCTGTCATTTCAGCTGTCCTCTGAACTATTATTCTGATTGACATAAGTCATGACTGTCGATAGGGTTTTAACTCACCGATAGATGCCGCTGAGGGTTATATATATGGGTGGGCGTGTTATTTTATTGTTTATCTGTATTTTAAACTTGTCGTTTGCTCCAGTCCTTGTCGTTTGCACCGATTCACGCATGCCCAACTGTTTGAACTTGATTTATTCGCGCTATTGATGTGAAGGTTTTTCCATCCAGTCGAACACATTGCTTTTTCCAGGTAGGTGAACCATGGCCTTACTGCTTTGGTTTTTATTGGTCGATTTGGGAACCGTTAGGTTTTTTCCCTTGGTTAGGTTTTCCATGAGTTAGGTTTGTCCGCATAAAAGGATGTTTGCCTTTACGGTTTCCATGGATGTTTTACTTTGAGGGAGAAGAGTTTAGCTATTTGCAATTTTCTTTAGCGAGAAAATTTGAGTCTGCGCGATTGTTTGAGCCATTATGGATGCTTTTGCTCCAGTGCGAAAGATTAGGGAACGGTGCAGACAAGCGTTTCGCTGTCTGCACCACCCGTTTCTTGGGTTGTCCATAGCCACCTAGAGGGTTTTAAACCTTTTTGCTTGCACTTACCTTATCCCGTGGGACTGCAGAGATTTTTTTATTTTTGCTCGGTTTAGGGTTTTTCGCTAGGACGATCGTTGCATAGGGTTTAATATTCTTGAGTTTGATTTTGAAGACCAGTAGGATTAATCCGATCCATTCCTATTTTTGACTGAGGATTAATTTGATACAGCCCGACCTAAGATAAAGGATTTTTCGATATTGTGAAGTTTACAGACAGTGGGGTTTAGGCAGTTTTAGGAAGCAGCCTGCAGGACTTTCCCTTTGCCTTGTCAATTATTTCATGCATTGAATACTGTGTGTAGTTTATTTTTCAGCATGCATATTGAGGAGGTAAACAAATTGATATAGTTTCCTGTTTATTGTTTAAAATGCTTGCTAATAGCTCAATTGATTTAAGAACATGTTTGACTATGACAGGATGACTGTTATATCAAAAACATGTCAAAGAGACAAAAGAAGAAGGCTCCTGTGGTTGAAGGAGAACCCGAAGTAGATATCATCACCAAGGTAGAGTATATTTACGAAGATACCAAAGCCTCCACTGGGGTCAAACCAGACTACAAGTGGGGAGAGATCTATAGAATGATTTCCAACCAGAATGTACCTGATGCCGGTTTTGAGGAGCTGACTATATATTCCAACATTGAGAAATCAACTCTAATGAAAGTAGCCATGAGACCTAAGTTATTTCCTTAAGAAGTAATAGGGTGGATTCTGCCTAGGGCAGATGTAACACCAATGATTTTGGGGAACACTGCCAAGCAAGGCTACGCTCCTTATAGCCTTGCATATGTGTCTATGACTTATCATCTACCCTCACCCAAGGTTTATTTGACAGAAAGTTGGTTGAAGGAAACAACTATGGACCTGGTGGAGACAATGAAAAGAATGATGATACACGGTAAAAATTTCCGAACTAGACCTTCCGGAGAATATGACACCCCCACTCTCCGAGCTCCCTACAGGTTCATTGGATTAATGCTCAATAGGATCTTTGGCAAATCCCATGGGAAGAGCTTCAAGATAGGATGGATACCAGTTACTTACTTTGTAGATACCCAGGGAACAATATTTAATTGATAAAATATTGTGTCAAATAGCCTCTCTGCATGTATATTAGCAGCCTTAGGAGAGTTATCACAAAAGAGATCAGAGTTTTATATGAGCTCTATCCTGATTGACTGCATACTATGCACTCAGTCTTTTCCAACTTTGAGATGTAACTGGGAGAGGGAAAGAACCCCAGTGTACACGACATATAAATTGTTATGGGCCCATAAGTATCATAACTATTACAGGGAAATCTGTGAGCACTTCATCATGCCCTTATATACCCTCATTTTCTTGACTGAATGCAATTGCATGTCTGAAGAAGCATTCAAAGTAATCGAGGAGTTTGGAGATTACTATTTAATAGAGGATGGGTTCTATATAAGAATGTACAATGGTTCCAAAGCTCCTTCCCTACTACCAAAGTACAACATAGATTATGTACTCCATAAAGAGGCGGTTAGGTAGGTGTATATTGATGGTGTAGGCAACTTTCTGTTTGAGCATAAAAAGGCAACATAGCCTGCAGTACCTTTCCTGCTTGGAAGCTACAAGTTTTCAAGAGTAAAGTAGGCTACAGAACTTGTTAAGGAGCTGGAGCATTTTCATTTTGGAGAAATGAATTTTCACAGGAATGACTTCCGAAAGAAAGTAGTAGACTATTACAAGGAAGCGGGAATTAATTTTGAATATACTGATTTTTGGGACAAGGACGAGGCGACATTAAGAAGTACGAAGAACATAACCGCCCTTAAGAAGAGGTTCAAACAGAAAATAACTACTATGGGTGGAAAGGGAGAAACTTTGGAAAAGACTAAGACATTGGAAGAAGAAGAGGCGAAAAAGAGAGAAGAAGATGCTAGAAGGCTAGCATAGCAAGCAGAGAGCTAGTTGAAGAATGAAGAAGAAGAAAAGAAGCGAGTTGCAGAGGAAGCAGTAAGGAAGGAAGAGGAAGAAAGAAAGAAAAAAGAAGAAGCTGAAATCAAGAAAAATCAAGAAGAAAGTGAAGGTTTGAGACTCACAGGATCTCAAAAAGATCAGCAGACTATGGAGCAGGTAAATACACAAGGAGTGCAGGATCAAATAGATCAAAAACAAGGACAATCTGATCCTGATCCCCCAGAACATGCTATATCTTCTGGAAGCATACTAGGACAAAATTCATTTTCTGAGATAAATTTGACCCCTTTCGTGCTTACTAAGGGGGAGGAGGTTCTCTATTTTAGTACCATTTTTTACGATAAGGAAAAGAAAAGAATTGTAAAAAGAAATGAGAAGAAACTCAAGACTAGAGAACAGTCAGGAAAAATGGTAACAGATAAAACATTGGTGCATGGAACAAATAAAGATCCACTATTGATAGCAAGAACTGGGGGTAGCATTAACCCAAGCAACTGAGGATAACATGGACAGGCTTATGACGGACCTAGAATAGTCAAGAAAGAATGCAACTCAATTGAAAGAAACTTTAAAGAAAGAAAGAGATGAGGGTCAGAAGCTGAAAAGGAAGTATGAAGACATGAGGAATGAAGTCAAGACTTCAAGAATGAAATTCCAGATTCTGCAAGAAGATAAGGATGCTTTATGCTTTAGCTGAATTACAAAAGCTACAGCTAGAACATCAAATGTTGAAAACTGAGAGGGATGATCTGCAGGTATCATATGAGAATCTAAGTGCAGAGAAGGACAGGTTGCAAAGCAAGGTTGCTGAGTTAGAAATAGAGAAGGCTACCACAGAAGAAAAAGATAAGCAATATCAAATGCAGGTGGCAGCCTTAAAAGAACAAAACACTTCATTGACAACATCACTGAAAGATGTTATGGAACAGAAAACAGACATTCAACCTTTGAAAGAACACATTCTAACTCAAAGAAAGAAGATTCACCAATTACAAATATGCATAGAGGACGAAAGGTGTAAAATTTTTACAGATAGACACCAAATTAGAGGAAATTTTGGACACTACTTCATACTTTTTGGACAGATCTCAATATATTTTGGAGATTCTAACAGGAAGAATGGTCTGGGTAGAAACAAATAAGGAATCTCTTGTGGAGTTAGCAGTTAAGGATTAGCAGAGTTTAAAACATGAGTATAAATTTATTGGAAATTGCGATGAATATAGAAGAAGAGTTCAAGAAAAACCTGAAGAAAACAAAGGGAGCATGTGCTGAATATTGCAGGAGAGTGCTTGCTACATACAATAGATGCCATACAATAGATGCCAGACTTATGTGGAGAAAAGATTGGATGTGATACCAAAACATGAATTGTTTCTAAAACATCTACAGAATAGGTATCAGGTTGATGAGCAAGAAATCTAGCAGGTCAAGGACCTAGATGAATGGATCTTGAAGAATGCAGTGGAACATGCAGCAATAAGCATACATCTACTTGAAGATCAGCTGCACCTGAGTCCTGCCAGGATAGAGGGAGTAAAAATCCATGCTGCTAAATATGATATTAATATTCGATTTCTTGAGCCTTCCGGATTTGAAGGCATAGCAACAGAGGCCCATGCATGGAAGAAGTTCATCAATGACCAAGCTGGCCCTTCTTCATAAAGTGTTTTGAAAATTTTGATTTAAAATGTAATATATTGTATTAATTATGTGCACATTCTATGAGACAAAATTTTGGAAATGCAAGGTTGGGGAAGGTCAAAAGACATTGAGGGGTAGCGCAAGAGTTTTCTTTTTGTATAAATATAGGATAGTTTTAGATGTAAAGGGACCTTGCTTTCCCAGACTCTCTTGAGAGAGTATTGTAAGAAGAACTATTTCCTTTTACAATAAATATTCACGTGTTTCTGCTGGAGAAAGTTTTGTGGAATGTTTCAAATGTTTGCTATGGACCGGTTGAATATGAACTATTTCGTTTTCAGCTTATTTCCATTAAATGTGAGATCGTTCTAACTCATTGAATTTCTTTTCATGTTATGAATGTACTCTGGTTTATTCTGTGAAATTTCCACATTGAGTAATGAAGGTTTTAATTAACAACAAGCTATCTTGTTGTTTATATTTCTATCAATGTTCATGTGTTCTAAAATATTCACAGCTATTTGCGATTTTCTTTATGCATGCACTATAGTACATTAATCACCATTAATAATAGTTTTGCTCCCTAGGAATAGGTTAATAAGTCTTAGTTAGTTTCTTGCTGTTTGTGATTTAGATGTGAGAGAGGTAAGATGAGAGTTAAGAACCTGCGCATCACAGTGTGACCCTCCTCGTTATCTCTATCGTCTGCATTTTAGCTAGGCACTTTCACATCATACCTTAAACACAAAAAAATAAAAATATACACAGTGGACCGGGCCGTAACTGGTAAAACATTTTAATTGTTACTTGAACTACGGTAGCCGGACCATAAATCGGACGGATTCCCCATACCAAACAGTAACGGGCTAATTGGGAACGTTTATTGGGGAGAATCCCTAACTGTTGTTACCTGGGATTTTCCAGGCCTCAACAATTTTTGGCGCTAGAAGGAGGGCCGCCAGTGCATGGCTGGTCGAGGAAGCCCACTTCCTCAAAACCACTCCATCGGAGATAGTTTTGAAAGTAGTTTTCTTCACAAACCCACTTCTGAAGATAAAGAGAAAGGGTATCTGTATCTTGTGGATAATGAAGTGGTCGATGATTTAAGAAGAATTACGAGGGCATGTGTGAAAAATATTGGAGGATTATCGATTATTTCGGTCTTACCTAGAAGAGAGCATCAGAAGAAAGATCGTCCTCAATTAGAAGACTCAGTGTTGGTAGAAGAACTTGAAGAACTGGTAGAAGCATCCTTATAAGAAGTTGACCAACCTTTAAATCAATTGGATCCGGATTCAACTTACTATTCACCTTTCCAGACCCCGTTTCAATCACAACCTCATACTCCACTCAGAATTATGGCTAATGTAAATGCAAACCAACCAACTCCACAACCTGCTTGGAGGGCTAGGTCGCCTTTAAATTTGACACCTCCCTTGCATGATTTGCTTCAGGATTTTGACAAGATGTTGCCTAAGTTTGAACCAAGTGAAGGAGTTCTGGTAGATGATCATTTGCAGAGTTTTTACTTGGCTGTAGAAGGACTATGAGCTGGAGAGCATGAAGATGTGGTCTGTATATTGTTTCCCCACACCCTGAAAGGAAAAGTAGCCTCATGGTATTTTTCCCTTCCTGCAAATTCAATCATGGATTGGAACACTTTTGAGAGAATTTTTAGAAGTAAATATGCAGTCCAAAAAACTCATGCATCTTTAATGAAAGGGTTATGTGCTCTAAAGAAAGTAAGGAAAAAAAGAGTGCATAATTTCACTCAAATATTTGCTGCTTACCTAATCAATTTCACTGCAACTGATAAGCCATCTGAAAATGCTCTAATAGAATACTATACCTCAGCCCTTGGGCTTGATCTAGCCATGTTTTCCAAGAGATCAGTTAGACCTACATTAGCAGAAACCTACAAAGAAGATGAGAAGGTACAGGCTCAGATGGAGAGTATAGAAAATTACCCTGTGCAGTCAGAAGAAAAGACTTTTGGAAACAAGAAATCTTTATTACTGACTAAACCTAAGGATGAGCGGTCACAGGATTTCGAAGGGATGGTGAAGATGATGCAAAAGTTATCCAACAGAGTGATAGATTTAGAGAAGGAGAAGGAGGATCACAAACCATATAAGCCTTATTATAAAAAAAGAGAAGACAACAGTCAACCTAAAACTCCTCCACATAGTCCTGCAACGATGAATTTAACCGATGTAGGCATGGATAATTTTTGTACTTTTCATCAGCAATATCA
Organism: Pseudotsuga menziesii; assembly: GCA_001517045.1. Lineage (NCBI taxonomy): Eukaryota > Viridiplantae > Streptophyta > Pinopsida > Pinales > Pinaceae > Pseudotsuga > Pseudotsuga menziesii. The sequence continues at coordinate 115,362 of LPNX010347967.1, forward strand.
TTCTAAGAAGAATTGCCCACAATGGATTAATTCTATGACATTAGTAATGAATCAATTATTGGACTCCAAACTGATAGAAACTGGTAAGGAGGAAGAAAAACATAATAAATCTACAGAAAAACAAGAGGAAGATACTTTAGTTTTATGGGATTGTGTCTCTATGTTTGATATAGAAGAAGAAGATTTTATGAAACAAGAGGAAATACCAGAAACCAATGTAACAACACAACGTCAGAGTCTGTTAAAAGAAGATGAGTCAATACTTCCTAAAATTAAGAAACTTCAAGAAAACATGAAGAAGATACAAGAAAACACTGCAACTGTCAAAATACCTGAATTTACCATTTCGAGTCAAGATCCAAAGAAGGTCAACACACCTCTTAAGCCTGTTGAAGTTAAGATTGATAATGTCAAGAAGAATCTCAAAGAATCGGAGATGGGATATGATATTGTGGAAGACATTAAAAAAGCTAAAGCGAATATCTCATTGTTTGGAATGTGTTATTTACCTCAGCAAAAAGAGAAGATTTTAAAATCACTTGAGATACCAGAAGAAGAGCCTCCCAGTGACAACCAACGTAAGGAAGAAATTGGTGAGGCAATTTTAGGAGGGAGATCTAAGTATAAAACTACAACATTTCTCCTAACTTTTGAAATTTTCAACTATAATGTGCACAACTGTTTAGTAGACTCAGGAGCATCAGTCAACGTTATGCCACTTTTAGTCTGGAAGAAAATCAATGGTCAAGCTAAACCATTTACTTGGCAAGTTCTTCAATTAGATAGGATAGCTGTAAAAGTAATAGGAGAAATGGAGGATGTCCTGATTCGCTTATTCGGAGATGAGAGGGTATGTCAGTACATCGACATTGTAGTGGCAGACATACCAGATGCTTATGGACTGGTTTTGAGTCGGGACTGGTTGACAAGGTTAGAAGGATATTTTGCATCAGATTGGTCACATCTATGGTTGCCTCACAAGGGAAGTCCAAATCAGATAAAAGTATTAAGAGAGCCTCAAATGAAATACAATGTCACTCAGTTAGAGGGAAAAAATGAACCAGTAAACTCTATATTGGGAAATTATTTCATTGAATTGGAACCGAGAAATTATCAAGCTGAAGAAGCTAGCAGTATACTTGAAACCTAGCCCGATCTCCTTCAATTTTCATGGGCCAATGAGATTGACTGTAATATAGTAGATCTAGTTTCAGATGTAGTCTGTAATTCAAATTTAGTAGAGGTAGATAGTTTTTGGACTCTTTATTTTGATGGTTCTAAAACATTGGAAGGATCAAGGGCTGGTTGTGTCCTGATTGATCCAAGAAAAAATAAAAATTTTATTTCTTGTAGGTTAGAATTCGAATGCACAAATAACACAGCCGAATACAAAGCACTAGTTCATGGACTTAAAAAAGCAATTGAATTGAAAGTAAAAAATCTGAAAGTATATGGAGATTCTGAGATCGTTGTTAAGCAAATTTAGAACAAGATACACTGTATTTCACCACATTTGAAAGATTACCAAAATTAAGTTTGGGATTTGCTTATAAATTTTCATGCATTCAACATTGTATCCATTCCTAGATTAAAGAATGCAACAGCTGATTTACTAGCTACCTCAGCTACAAGGTTGGTACCTTCAAATAATAGATGCTCTATTGAACTACTTTTCAGGCCTTCTGTTCCAGATATGATCACAAATCTACAGGTTTTTGACGATGATCAGCAAATTTTGGAGTGTTTGATGAATGATGATACTTTCAAAGGAGCAATAATAGACGATGAAGAACATCAATCAGAATTAAATTTTGGAAACTTTATTCCTAAAGGAGTTAGGACCTTGGAACGAATGTTTGATTTAGATAACAAATTCAGAAAGCTAGCAAATGTCAAGACCCATAGTTTGTCCTTACAATTCGAACTGATAAATTTGGGGACTGAAGCTGAACCTAAATATGTAAATTTGGGGAAGTGTTGTTCTCCAGGCAAAAGGAGTAAGTCCATCAGTCTTTTTAAGAAGCACAAAGATGTGTTTTCTTGGACCGATGAAGAGCTTAAAACTTATGACACAAAGATCATACAACATGTTATCCCAATTAAAGGTGCAATCAAGCCTTACCAACAGCCTTTGAGGAAGATGCAACCTAAGCTGGAACCTTTAATTCAAAGTGAGGTAACAAAATTGTTGGATGCTAAAATCATATTTAAAGTCAGACATTCAGAATGGGTTTCTAATTTGGTTCCAGTACGGAAAAAGTCAGGAGAAATCAGGCTCTGTGTAGATTTCAGAAATCTTAATCGTGTATCTGATAAAGATAATTATCCGGTCCCACCCATGGAGCAAATATTACAGATGGTTTCAGGTTCTGAATTTTTTTCATTATTAGATGGATTCTCTGGTTATAGTCAAGTATTAGTAGCTGAAGAAGGAAGGCTTAAAACCACATTCAGAACCAAGTGTGGAACTTTTGCGTATAAGATAACGCCCTTTGGATTTATTAATGCTGGAGCTACTTTCCATAGGGCCATGGATATAGATTTCCGTGGTCTAATTGGCCGTAGTGTTGTGGTTTATCTAGATGATGTCACAATATTTTAAAAAAAGAGAGAGGAACATGCATTTCATTTGAAACAAATTTTCGAGCGTTGTCAGAAGTATGGTATTTCACTAGATCCTAAGAAATGCGTGTTTGCATTCACATAAGGAAATATACTGGGTCATGTTATTTCTAAGAAAGGGATCTCCATAGAACCAGAGAGGATTAAAGCCATATAAAAGATCCCTTTACCCCATAATAAAAAGGGTATGCAATCATTTATGGGGACAATCAATTTTGTGCGAAGCTTTGTATCAGACTTTTCCCAAATCGTCAAACCTTTGCAGCAAATGGTTAAACAAAGTGTACAATTCAAATGGATTGATTTGGAGAAGAATGCATTCAGCAAGATAAAAACATCTGTTGCTCATGCACCATCACTCAAAATTCCTAATTTCGAAAAGGATTTTATTCTGTACACTTTTGCATCCGATGATTCATTAGCAGCTGTGCTTACACAGAAGGAAGATGGGAGAGACGAGTACCCCATATCATTTATGAGCACTGGTCTACAGGGAGCTGAATTGAATTATGCAGTAGTTGAAAAACAAGCTTATGCAGTTTTTAAAGTGGTAAAACAATCCAGGCCATATATACTTAAGAATCACACAAAGGTAATAGTTCCACACCCAGCTGTACGATCTCTTTTTGTACAAAAGGAATTAGGAGAAAGAAGAGGCAACTGGGTGATGGCTTTGCAAGAATACGATCTTGACTTAAAACCAACATCCATAGTAAAAGGACAAGGATTGTGTAAACTAGTGACTGAAGGTCAAAGCAATGAATAAAATAGCTGGGATAATGAAGCTGAGCTACATATGGTGGATGTATGTCCTTTGTTTACAACTCCAGATTCATGGTATCAGGACCTAGTCCATCACCTCCAAGAAGGATATTTTCCGGAGCATTGTAGTCCCAAACAAAGAAGAGAATTACGTCTAAATCAACTTCATATCATATAATTAATGGAGTACTGTTCAGAAAAAACTACGATGGAGTTTTTCTTAGGTGCTTAGAACAGGAAGATGCAAAGAGGGTCATAGTAGAATTGCATGATGGGCCTGCTGGAGGTCATTTTTCCAGAGACACAACAACACATAAGATTCTCAGAGCTGGATATTACTGGCCTACACTGTTTGAGGATGCTCATGCTCATGTTAGAAAATGTGATGCTTGTCAGAGATGTGTTGGAAGACAAGCTAAAGAAGCAGCACCGTTAAAACCAGTAATTATATCAGAACCATTCGAACAATGGGGAATCGATATTATTGGAGAAATAAACCCAAATTATTCCTTGCAGCACAAGTATATTCTGACAACAACTGATTACTTTACTAGATGGGTCGAGGCTATTCCATTATGAAAAGTAAATGAAGATGCAGTCATGGATTTCTTACAGAATCACATTATGACCAGGTTTGGGGTTCCAATTTCCTTGGTTTTTTTATAATGCTACTTACTTTTCTTCTATTAGATTAACTGCATTTGCTAATGAAAGAGGAATCAAGTTGCATTATTCTGCAAATTATTACCCACAAGGAAATGGTTTGGCAGAGTCCACAAATAAAAATCTGATTAGGATTCTAAAGAAAACCATAATAGAAAATCATAGAAGTTGGCATTTAGCGTTACCTAATGCTCTCTACGCTAATAGAGTCACACCCAATAATTCCTTAGGTGTGTTACCGTACACTCTCGTTTATGGAAAAGAAGCTATCCTTCCTCTTAATATTCTGTTTCCATCTTCCATAATAGCACAAGAATATAGGGGTACCGATAATGAAATTCTACAAATCAGAATCTATAATCTGTTGAAGTCAGAAGAGTCTAGGTCCAAAGCCAAAGAAATATTTAAGCATCAATAGGAAATAGTGAAGCGTTGGTTTGATAAACACAAAGCTGGGAACAAAGAATTCAAAGTAGGAGATCTGGTTCTTAAGTGGGATCACCCGCACGATGAAAAGGGAAAGCACACTAAGATTCATCAGTTATGGGTAGGCCCTTTTCAAATTGTAGCAAAGCTTGGCCCCTCGATGTACAAGTTGCAAGACTTACAGGGGTGGGAAGAGAACTTACCAGTAAATGGTTTAGTTCTCAAACCTTATTTTTCTTGATCTTTATTTTGGTTGTCTTGTACATAAATAAACATTTGGTTTGTTTTTATTTTTAGTGGTTTTTTTGTTTGTTTAGTTAGGGTTTGATTGATTGTAATTATTAATAAAGAAGCACGACTTTTGATTGCATGGAGTTCATCAGAATTAAGGGTTAACTAAAATCTTTGATTACAAGATTGTGTACTATTAATTTAGTTAAGGTGTGAAAGAACTTCTTCAAGTTTAGCAGTTTTCCTAAATGGCTATGAACACATTGAAGTCCTGCTTAATCCTTGTGAAATAACTCAGTATCCAAAAGGTCCAGAATACTATTTCGAGGCTCCATTCATCTCACACTAAAAAATGTCTTAGGGGGTGACAGCAAAAGGCCCATGGAAAGGAAGCAAGGTAAACAATATATTATATTTAAATGATTCCATGCCATGAATTGAAAGCCAAAAGGAAAATAAGAGTAAAAATCTCCTCGGAAAAGCAACATCTATCCAACCAAAATACTGAACCATATTAGTACATATATGATTGCCAAATTTCTTCTCCATCCGTGAGTTGAAAAATAATATATCTCTCACAAAAGGACACTGTGGATAGAGGATCCTGAATTAAAATTTCAGAAAGAAGGCATGGAGGAGGACTCAAAAGAGGACAAAAGTACAAAAGCACCAAAAGTGGAAAATGGCATGGGAATGAGGAACAAACGGATATATCTGTTTACCACATGTTACAATCCTGTGGTGTCTAAGCTGGAGACTACTCAAAGACAGAGGTAAAAATGAAAATCATATTCTTGGCCTCAAAAGAGTTATCTAGACTTTGAAATCTTGGTTCCCTTGTTCCCTAACTTGGACTATAATCAATGATTAAAGTGCATACATCTGCCATTTGGGAAATCCACATATCTTGAAGAATTCAGCATGTTGGTATTATCAAAATAGTCTATTGATCAAAGAGTAAAACTGTTCAGATATTTGTGTTCATCAGGTAGTCGCCAATTGTTGGAGCTGCAACTATTTTCCCCAAAATTTTAAATTTTAGGGCCCCTCCTTTTATTTTCTCTGGCCTAGGAGTATTTGGTTTTCATTGAAGTTGCCCTGAAGTTCAGATCTTTTCCTTAAAAAGTTGATATTTTCCATTTTCTGTATTGGAAGACTAGTTGACTATCCTTCTAATATCGGAAGCATAGTAGACTGTATTTTTGATGTTGCAGAAGGTGAATTGTTTACACTGTCGGAAATAGTTTATACTCCCTCGCCGATACGTTGAATCTTTGTTCTTTTCTTCTCATTGTCGTTTTGTTGAGCTTAACGGTTAGTGGTTTTGATTTTCGATTACTTTTATCACTGCCGGGAGGTTTGGAAACAGTGAGTCGGAGTTCTAGTCTTGTACATTGCCGACATTGTGGGAACCTAGTGTTGAGAGGCTCCAAAAGCTTAGTGCTTTTCTCACCAATTCTTAGAGTGTAGGATTTACGATCTCCGACACCTGTTAGAATGAGTGGAGTCACGATGATAGTGCTTTACAGCACTGATGTTGCGGAGAAAGCTCCATCTAGAGGTTCCACACTTAGAGTCTAGTGATGCCGATGACCGATAATGTTAAAATATCCCGGGTCCGTAGTTTGTTTTCGCTCGCCGTTTTGACTGTCCTTCGAACTATTCTTCCAATTGACATAAGTCGTAATTGCCGATAGGGTTTTAACTCACCAACATATGCCACTGAGGGTTATATATATGGGGGGGCATGCTATTTTATTGTTTATCCATATTTTAAACTCGTCGTTTGCTCTAGTCCTTGTCATTTGCACTGATTCGCACATGCCTAGCTGTCTAAACTTGATTCATTTGTGTAGCTCCAGTGAAGGTTTTTCCATCCAGTCGACTAAACTGCTTTTGCTAGGTAGGTGAACCATGGCCTTACTATTTTGGTTTTTATTGGTCGATTTAGGAACCGTTAGGTTTTTTCCCTTGGTTAGGTTTTCCGTGAGTTAGGTTTGTCTGCATAAAAGGATGTTCACCTTTAAGGTTTCCATGGATGTTTTACTTTGAGAGCGAAGAGTTTAGCTGTTTACAGTTTACTTTAGCAGGAAAATTTGAGTCTGCATGATTGTTTGAGCTGTTATGGATGCTTTTACTCCAGTGCGAAAGATTAGGGCATGGTGCAATCAAGCGTTTCACTTTCTGCACCACCCATTTCTTGGGTTGTCCATAGCCGCCCAGGGGGTTTTAAACCTTTTTCCTTGCACTTACCTTATCCTGTGGGACTGCAAATATTTTTTTGTTGTTGCCCGGCTTAGGGTTTTTTGCCAGGACGATCGATGCATAGGGTTTAATATTCTTGAGTTGGGTTTTGAAGACAATCGGTAGGATTAATCTGATCCATTCCTATTTTTGACTGAGGATTAGTTTGATACGGCCCGAGCTAAGATAAAGGATTTTTCGATATTGTGAAGTTTACAGACAGTGGGGTTTAGGCAGTTTTAGGAAGCAGCCTGTAGGACTTTCCCTTTGCCTTGTCAATTCTTTCATGCATTGAATACTATGTGTAGTTTATTTTTTAGCATGCATATTGAGGAGGTAAACAAATTGATATAGTTTCTCGTTTATTGTTTAAAAAACTTGCTAATAGCTCAGTTGATCTAAGAACATGTTTGACTGTGATAGGGTGACTGTTATATCGAAAACATGTCAAAGAGACAAAATAAAAAGGCTCCTGTGGTTGAAGGAGAAACCAAAGTAGAGATCATCACCAAGGTAGAGTATATTTACCAAGATACCAAAGCGTCCACTAGGATCGAACCGGACTTCAAGTGGGGAGAGATCTATAGAGCGATTTCCAACCAGAATGTACCTGATGCTGGTTTTGAGGAGCTGACTATATATGCCAACATTGAGAAATCAACTCTAATGAAAGTAGCCACAAGACCTGAGTTATTTCCTTGTTCAGAAGTGATACGGTGGATTCTACCTAGGGCAGATGTAACAACAATGATTCTGGGGAACAATGCCAAGCAAGGCTACACTTCTTATAGCCCTGCATATGTCTCTATGGCTTATCATCTACCCTCACCCCAGGTTTATTTGACAGAAAGTTGGTTGAAGGAAACAACTATGGACCTAGTGGAGAAAGTGAAAAGAATGATAATACCCGGTAAAAATTTCTGAACTAGACCTTCCGGAGAATATGACACCTCCACTCTCTGAGCTCCCTACAGTTCATTGCATTAATTCTCAATAGGATCTTCGACAGAGCCCATGGGAAGAGATTTAAGATAGGATGGATACCAGTTATTTACTTTGTAGCTACCCAGGGAACAATCTTTAATTGGTCAAATATTGTGTCAAACAGTCTCTCTGCATGTATGTCAACAGCCTCAGGAGGGGTATCACAAAAGAGATCAGAGTTTTATATGAGCTCTATCCTGATTGACTGCATACTGTGCACTCAGTCTTTTCCAGCTTTGAGATGTAACTGGGAGAGGGAAATAACCCCAGTGTACATGACATATAAATTGTTATGGGCCCATAAATATCATAGCTATTACAGGGAAATCTGCGAGCACTTCATCATGCCCTTATATACCCTCATTTTCTTGACTGAATGCAATTGCATGTCTGAAGAAGCATTCAAAGTCATCGAGGAGTTTGGAGATTACTATTTAAATGAGGATGGGTTGTATATAAGAATGTACAATGGTTCCAGAGCTCCTTCCCTACTACCAAAGTAAACCATAGATTATGTACTCCATAAAGAGGCGGTTAGGCAGGTGTATATTGATGGTGTAGCAAACTTTCTATTTGAGCATAAAAAGGAAACATATCCTGCAGTGCCTTTCCTGCTTGAAAGCTACAAGTTTTCAAGAGTAGAGCGGGCTGCAGAATTTGTTAAGGAGCTGGAGCATTTTTATTTTGGTGAAATGAATTTTCACAGGAATGACTCCCGAAATAAAGTAGCAGACTACTGCAAGGAAGCAGGAATTAATTTTGAATATATTGATTTTTGGGACAAGGACGAGGCGACATTCAAAATTGCGAAGAATATAACCGCCCTTAAGATAAGGTTCAAATAGGAAAGAACTACTATGGGTGGAAAGGGCAAAACTTTGGAAAAGACTAAGACATTGGAAGAAGAAGAGGCGGAAAAGAGAGAAGAAGATGCTAGAAGGCTAACACAGGAAGCAGAGAGCTGGTTGAAGAATGAAGAATAAGAAAAGAAGTGGGCTGCAGGGGAAGCAGTAAGGAAGGAAGAGGAAGAAAGAAAGAAAAAAGAAGAAGCTGAAGTCAAGAAAAAGCAAGAAGAAAGTGAAGGTTTGAGACTCACAGGATCTCAAAAGGATCAGCAGACTATGGAGCAGGTAGATACACAAGGAGTGTAGGATGAAATAGATCAAGAACAAGGGCAATATGATACTGATCCCCTAGAGCATGCTGCATCTTCTGGTAGCATACTAGGAAAAACTTCATTTTTTGAGATAAATTTGATCTCTTTCGTGCCTATTGAGGGGGAGGAGGTTCTCGATTTTAGTACTATTTTTTACGATAAGTGTTAAGTCAGGAACTTGTTTCTTCAAATTTTATGTTTGATTGGCATTTTTATTCCAAGTTTTCTCATTTGCTAAGGTTTGTTTTTCTACTTCTTTTAGGAAATTTTTGGTTTTTTAAATGAAATTTTGAATTTTTCCTTTAGATTTTTGTTATTTTGTGTTTCTTTAGGATTTGAAGGGATCCATAGGACTTATATTGATTAAGAATGTCACAAATATATTCTAAGAGCATAGTCTATCACTTAAATTTAGTTCAAAGTGGAAAAAAATGGTTAAAATAGTGCCAAAATCAAAATCAAATTATTCTTGTAGCGCAACCATGAAAAATTAACACAGCGGCGCTACAAGAATATCGCGCGCAGAAAAATCACCATTTTTTAAGCTGAATTTTCGCATGAGTTCTATTTCTAAGTGATTAATCGCATGTTTAAAGTGTTTTGATACATGTTGCTCCAGTAATCATCATGAAAACAGGTGGAATTCGTGTTGTGGAAGAGATCGTGGTGATCATCAGCTAGAACTCAACATATCATGACAGATAGAGGCATAGACCGAGTTTGATGTGAGGGAATTTATTCCATACATGCAATATGAAGCTGAAGACTTAGTGGAGCGATGACATTTGCCTAAAAACTGGAAGTTACAGTTACAGAGCAGAGTTGGCGTTTTCACAGTTACACAGAGGATTTAGGGCTTTCTCATCCTACCAGCTGGAAGTAAATTGGAGATCCTAGGACACTTGTATAGTTCAATTTGGTAATCAAACAGCACAAGGAGTGTTTTTAAACTTCTGTAGCTCGACAGGAATAAGGTATTCCACGTTAACGTGATAGTGGCTGTTAAATTGGGGCTTTCATAGTAAAGCTTGTTTTGTTAAAATTGGTTAAGGAGAACGTTAATGTATGCTTTTAACAACATTCTTGTCGAAGAGATATCGGTCTATGAGGTTATTAGATGTGTTGGTGAGTGACTAGTTGAAAAATAGCAGTTTTTATTGAGCATGACCTTGTCAAAGCCTGAAAATGTGGTGATGTGAAGAGATGTACAGTCTGTGGTGACCAAGGTTTCATGGATTCAATGGTTACTTGTAATTAATAAAATAAGTGAGCTGATCATATCAAGTGCTTGAAGACCTAGTCCGATTGCATGCTAGAAAGCTGACTGGTTTTGTTGTTAAATCCAACTTGGGATAGAAAATGAACAAGACATAAGGTTGCTCTCATTATCATTATAACACACGGTTGTCTTCATACAGTCTGGAGATGGTCTAGTATCTAAATGAGTTGCTGGGATGATAGCTAGTTTCACCAGAAATTTTAGTGAAGAGTGTGGAGCACTCTGTGACCTAAATCACTTGAGCCCGTGGTAAAGCCTATCCTGCATTGAAAAACAAAAAGAAAACAGTCAAGGAAGATTGAGGAAAGTTGATTATCAAAACCTTAGAGGTTTGAGGAGGAAAAAGCAACTGTTAGGTCATCAACAGAGCCCTAGAAGTACACAGAATTCAGCCATTGAAAGCAGATGGGTAAAAGTGGCAAAATAAATAGGGCTGAGCCCACTGATTTAAGCTGGATTGATCAATTCCCAGGTTGTGCAGAGCTTTTCCAGAATGCTGGGTGGCTATATTTCTTCAAAAAGATCGATGGTTACAACACTGAGGTCTCTTATCAATTTTCCAAAAGCTATAACCAGGACATGATAGTTTTTGATACACTGAGGTTCAAGTTGACTATGGAGCTAATTGCTGAAGCTACAGGAATAAAAAATGAAGGTGAAATGTGGTTCAAAAAGTTGCCTTTCACTTTTAATGCCCAGAGGTACCTTTTACCTGGTATTACTCCAGACTGGAGCAAAGGAATACTAATCCAAAATTTCAGAAGTGAGTGGGTGGAACCCATTAGAATCTTACAAAGCTATATCACCTGTGAAGGAAGATATGCCTATGTCTTCAAATACCATTTTAGGTTTTTATAGCATTTGGTTGGTGAATCCAAAATGAACCTTCCTTTCTTCTTGTTCAAAAGTCTACAGAAGATGTCAAGTAGAGTCAAGGGGCATCAGGATCATACTTTAGAATCCATCTTCCACCATGGTTTGATTAAGCTCATCATTAGTACTGCTCTACAAAATGAAGGGAAGACATGGAATTATTTTCTTTTCTGGACTGGTTTTCAAATCAAGCAAGAGGAGCAGCAAACCAAAAAATAGGTGGATAAGGGGAAAACCTTAGTTAGGAAACTAGGTCAGAAGATCAAGTCTGAAGACAAGAAAGAGGTTAAACTTGAAAAAGCACTAGATCCCTTGAAGGATGACAATGAGCCTCAAAAGTTTTCAGCTGACAATAAAGGTAAATGTTCACTGTTTACAGAAAAGAAAGATCATCCTATGCAACACATGGCACCAGCAAAAGCTTTCAGTGAAGATAAAACTGCTGTCACAGAAAAGGTTGTTGTACAGGAAGAAGGCCTTCAGGCCTAGCAAAGGAGTCCCATCACTATCCTATCTGAGGATGAGGGATATCTGTTAGAGGAAGGTGAATTCACTGTCAAAACTGAAGCTAAGGTTGATACCTACATAGAATGCTGCAGACAAGAGAATAAAGCAGAGAATTCAAAGAGAAAGAAGACCAAAGTGATAGCCATGGAGTTTGCTTCAATTAAACATCAAGGAAAAATGTTGAAAATGCTGGGAGAGTTTGCCCCAGGTTGGAGGGCTAAAACTAGGCCAAGAAACAAGTTGAAATTGAATATGAAAAAATTGTTAAACCCTAGATTAAATACAAAAGAGGTAACAGTAATTGATGATTATTCTTCAGATGAAAAACCAAAGATTGAGAAAGAAGTAGTTCTGAAAACTCCAGTTTCTCATCATGCAAAGGGGAAAAAGCCATCAAAGCCAGCAGAAGATGTTAGTCTCACTGAGACTAAATTATCAGCAGTCTTTTTAGAGTTAAGAAATGAAATGTTAAAAGAGAAACAGAAAAAAGAGGTGGAAGTCTCTCATTCTAAAGACCAGCAGTTGATAGAGGAAGCAACACCAACTGAAGCAGTTAATCAGGAAAAACCTATGGTTCATGGTGTGTCTTCAGATCCATTGCCAGATGATGAAGACATTTTCAGAAAACTAGATATTCCATGGCTACCCAGTGATATGCAGGATACTACAGCAGGAAAGGTTTTTTATTCAGACAAGAAAAACCTACAGAGAACCATCAAACAATACAGACATCAAATGGATTTCATGCAGGAAGTGAATGATGGCTTGATCTTAGCAAACAGAATACTCAGGGAATATTTGCAGGAATTAAATGACCATTATCAAGAGCTTACTACAGTGTCCAAGGAAGCTGTGAAGAGAAAGAGAGCCACAGATTTGTAATGTGTAGAGTTGAAGCAAACTGTCAGAGAGTTGCAGCAGCAGAATGAAGAACTCACAAAAAGGGTAGCTGATATTGAAGATGAGCAGAAGAGAGCCAGGAAGAAAGCCCAAGCTTTGGACGGAATAGTTTTACTAGCCGAGGCTGCAAAAGACCTTTGAGTTTGGTAGTTAGTCAGTTATTGTTATGTCTTTTGAGAAACACTTTAGTTAGTGAGTTATTAGTTATGCTTTTGAAGAAATATTTTATTTTGTAAATATAATCTCACTTTATCCCATCGATGAGTTGGTCTAGGGTAGTTAGGGTTTAGACCCTAACTGATTTTGTAAAAGCAGTATTTAGATAGATGAGAAATAGAGCAAAGGGTTGGATTGTTTGGAGAACTTCAGGAGGTCTGCTTGACTTATTGATGAGCTAAGTACATAACTCTTATATGTATTTGTTGACAGAATTATGAAATATATGATCCTTTTCACCCTTCAATTGTATGCTGGCTTCATTTTTTAACTTGTTTAGTTGCTTAACTGATAAATTCATTGCTGGTCTATGTTTGTATGCTGGTAATGCTTATCTTTTATGAATGAACTTCAATATCATGTTCTGATTGGATTTTGGTGATTATATTATGCATCTCTGTCTTTCTTTGCTTATGATTCAGTTCCTATTTGGCTCATGAGTGTATTCCCTGTTAGTCACCAAATTGTATGACCAAAAACAAAACCTATCAAAACCCTAAAACCTAGTTTTCTTTCATTGATATTTGATATTGTGTTGGCTTGTTTCTTTATAGCCTTGGAAACAATTTCTGGCACAAATATCTTTGGCGCCGTTGTCGGGGAATGAAGTTGAAACATATTTTTCCCTGGGATACTTATCAGTTTTACTGGTTTTAAGAGGTGAACTTAAACCAGCACATTTTAAGGCTATTTTTCACCAGATTTGTCACAGTGGCTTCTAGAGGAGTGGGAACTAGGAATAGACCTACTTCACCATTGCAATTGGGTGTTATAGATCCTGAACAGATATTGAGGACAACAAGAAAGATTAAAAGATCTCAGTCATTACCCTCCCTATCTGACCCTGAACAGTTGGATGGTTCATTAGCTTCATCTGTGTCAAAGAAAGAAGAAGAAACTTCACCTTGGGTAAAACCAACAATTCCTGATAGTAGTTTCCAAATTTTTACCAATCCTCAATTGTTCATAAAAGATAAAATTGCCTCTCCTGGTAAAATACCTCTTTTTCAATTGAAAGTAGGAAAAAACCCCTTTCAGTCAAGTTCTAGCCAAACTTCTTCATCATCAAAATTAGTCAGTCCAAAAATGGAAGCCCAAAATCATCCCATAGACATGATGGACCGGATGGTTGCAGCCAGATATGCACCATTGGTCTTGCCTCAGCCTTTACATGCACTACCTGGGGGTGACTATCAGAAATATTTGCCTAGATTCAACGGACAGGGGGAAACTACAGCTAAAGAATATTGGGAAGCTTTCCTTAGCTATGCTGATAACCAAAACATTGAGGCTAAGGATGTATGGATGAGAGTGTTCATGCAAATCCTTGATGGAGATGTAAGGAAATGGTTTAGAGAGTTTCCTGCTAACTCCATCACTATCATTGAAGAACTTCGTGATCTCTTCATGAGACAATGGGGAGACACTAAAGACCATACATACTACATAACTGAGTTTGGAGCTCTTAGGAGGAAAAAGGATGAGACTGTTGCATATTTTTCAAAGAGGTTCAACAAGATGTACAATAGAATTCCTGCTGAGATAAAGCCTACAGAAACATCAGCTAAACTGACATATGCAAATTATTTTGACCATGAATTCTCCTTATTACTAAGGGAGAGGAGGCCTATTTCTTTATTAAATATGCAGGATGCAGCTTTGGAAGTAGAATCTAACATACTAGCCTCCAATAGATTGAAAAAGGAAACATCTCAGCAGCTGTATGACAGGAAAGGAAAGAAGGAAGCAGCTCCAGGAGGTTCATCTTCACTTTCTGCTGAAGGGAAAATTGATGAAATGGCTAAGTTGGTGAATATTCTGACTGCAAAACTAAACAAATTAGAGCTTGAGAAAAATTCCAGCAAGCCTGCTCCAGAAGGTGAATGAAATCCTAATAATTAGAATCAGTTTAGAAGGCAATTTGCTCCTCGTTTCATGTCTAGAGAATGCAGGAATAATGATATTCAGTGAGAAAGAAGAGAAAATGAGGACCAAAGAGTGCCACCACCTCTTCAGAACAATGTGGCTGATGAGGAATAAGTTGATGAAGAGTTGCTCTTTGAAGAGACTGACCAAGATATGAATCATTTTGGAGAAGGATTGTCTGGAGGTTTCGTCACCGAGGAAGAATTTCTAAATGCAAAATACTATGATGCTGACATGTTTGAAACTGAGGATGATTTAGGTTTGGAAAAGACTACTGTAACTTCTGTTGTCCATCAAAATGAACTCAAGAAGACTATAAATATGAGATCAGGTCCAAAATAGGTGGTACAAGCCCCAAAGAAGAAAGCAATTGTCCCTGCTAAACAAGCATCATATCCTATGACAGAGAAAAAGCAAGTTCCAGAAAAACCAAAGAACACTACAGAGGTTGAAGAGGTAAATAAAACTATTCAGAATTTCAGTTTGGAGAATGAATTAGGAAAGTTAAATATTCCTGTACCTTTAACTGAATTAATAAAAAATCCTTCATATAAAGAAACAGTTCTAAAGGTGATGAATTCAGCAAGTAATCAGCCTGTTTTAGACACAGTAAATTTACAAGAAGAAAACCCCAGGATTTTCATTGGATCAGCCCTGGCTGAAAAGACTGAAAATGAAGCAAGTGCTTCACCTCCATTCTATGTCACTCTGACAGTCCATGAACATATGATACACAATTGTTTGTTATATTCAGGAGCCTCACACAATTTGATGCCAAAGGCTGTTATGGAGGCTTTGGGTCTGAGTATTACTAAACCTTATCATGATCTATATGCATTCGATTCTCGAGCAGTGAAGTGTTTAGGTGTAATAAAGGACATGGTTGTCAGCTTGGCTCAGTTAGCCATGAAAAGTGTGATCATGGATGTTGTGGTAGCTGATATTACACCGAAGTTTGGGTTACTTCTTTCTAGGTCTTGGGAAAAGAAGGTTGGTGGGACCTTACAAATGGATCTATCATATGCTACCATTCTTGTGTTTGGTGGAGAAAACAGAAGGCTGTATAGAGAGCTACAGTTTGCTTACATTGTGACAGATGACAAGAACCCTACCAATCATCCATTGTATGCTGTTGATAAAGACCTTGGTACTTGCATGTTACATTTCAGTGAGGAAGACAATACTGCTAGTTTGTTACAAGTTGAGAAAGAATAGCCAGTAAAATGCAGCAAAGAAGAAGAGGATGAACTGTGGCAATTATATTTTGATGGTTCTTCTTGTAAGGAAGGTGCAGGTGCAGGGGTTCTTCTCATATCCCCTGGAGGTGAAACAATAAAGCTCATGTATAAGTTGGAGTTTATTACTACAAACAATACTGCTGAATATGAAGCTTTGCTACTGGGAATAAAAGATGCTAAAGATTTGGGCATTCAGCAGATTGCTGCATTTGGTGACTCCAAATTAGTTGTTCAGCAGGTGAAGAGCAACTATCAAGTGAAGCAGGGTTTTCTGAAAGTCTATCGGAATGAGGTATGGGATATGCTTGAAAATTATTTTGTAGCATTTAACATCACTCATATTCCAAGAGACCATAATCAGACTGCAAATTCATTGGCCTTGGCTGCCACACACTTCAGAATCCCCAAGACCACTCAGTTAAGGTATCCCATAGAGGTGAGGTACAGACCATGTGTACCTGATAATGTAAAGCAATGGAAAGTATTCGAATATGACATTGAAATTAAGAGATTTATTGAGCTTACTCATGAGTTTTCAAATTCCCTGATTGATCAAGAGGAAGATGAAAGGGGATGAACAGTTGGATGAGATTGCTGAAGATGAGATAGCAGGTCATAAAATTATTGAACTTAAAAGCAACTTCATTCCAAAAGGTTTGGTACCTCTAGAAAGAATATTTACAAAGGATGATACACTTTCAAAGCCTGTTGTTCAGTCTTCAGAAGAGAATGTGGTAGAGTGTAATATTGGTTCTGCAGAACATCCTAAAATGGTCAAAATTTCTAAATCACTTACAGCTGAACAAAGAAACAGGTATATCAAACTGTTAAAGGAGCATGTAGATGTTTTTGCATGGTCTTATGAGGAACTAAGAACTTATGATACAGGAATCATACAGCATAAGGTCCCTTTAAAACCAAATGTCAAACCTTTTCGTCAGAAACTAAGGAGGATTAATCCAGCTTTGTTTCCTGTTATTGAAAAAGAAGTGAAGAAGCTGTTAGGCGACAAAGATCATAGTGCCTCTCAGGTATTCTTCATGGGTGGCTAATCTGGTTCCTATCAGAAAAAAGAATGGAGAAATTAGGTTATGTGTTGACTTCAGAAACCTAAACAGATATTCATTAAAGGATAATTATCCTTTGCCTAAAATTAAGCAAGTATTGCAGCAAGTAGTTGGGGCACGGAGGATCTCTATGGTGGATGGTTTCTCAGGGTACAATCAGATTGCTATGCATCCTGATGATAAGGAGAAAATAGCTTTTACAACTCCTTGGGGAACCTTCATGTACGATAAGATTCCTTTTGGTCTGATGAACGCTGGAGCCACATTTCAGAGAGCTACGGATATTGATTTTGTCGGAGAAAACGAAAAGTTTGTGGTAATATACTTGGATGATATTACTATTTTCTCATAGTCAGATGATGAACATTTGAGGCATTTGAAGCAGACTTTCCTGAAATGTAGAAAATTTGGCCTCTCCTTGAATCCAAAGAAGTCACACTTTGCTGTACAGGAAGGTAAATTCCTTGGTCATTTGGTGTCTGCTGATGTCATAAGAATTGATCCTGAAAGGGTAAAGGATATACTGAAGATAAGTTTACCTAGGAGTAAAAAGGATGTCCAATCATTCATTGGTAAAATCAATTTTTTGTGCTGGTTTATACCCAACTTTGCTGAAAATATCAAACAAATCACAGCCATGCTGAAAAAGGATCAGGAAGTCAGGTGGACCACTGAGGCAAAGGGTGCATTTGAGAAAATCAAAGTGGCTCTTACTGAAGCTCCTGTGTTAGTAAGCCCAGATTTTACCAAAGAATTTCTTACATTCTCATTTGCATCATAAGATACAATAGCAACTATTTTATTGCAGAAGAATAAAGAAGGACTGGAACAGCCTATTGCATTCTTCAGTAAAACTCTCAGATATTCTGAACTAAAGTACAATGTTTTAGAAAAGCAAGCTTATGCTCTGGTAAAGGCTTTAAAATTTTTCAGAATCTATGTTCTGCATTCTAAAGTTATTTCATTTGTACCTAATGCTGTTGTAAAAGATGTGTTAACACAGCCCAATAGTGAAGGGAAAAGAGGCAAGTGGATTGCTAAAATCATGGAGTATGATGTGGAGATCAGACCTACCAAGCTGGTCAAAGGACAAGGTTTAGCCAAGCTGTTGGATGAATCAAATTGTCAGGCTCTGGGATTGCATGTCATGGATGAAGAATTAGCTCAGGAGGAAGATCAAGCAGTACTGGAAAAAGAGAGGATCATGGACTATTATTCAGCATCTATATGGTATGCAGACATAGTGTATTTTCTGTTGTTTTTACAATGTCCTGAGCATCTAGATGGGAAAGCTGCTAGATCTTTAAAGCTTAAAGCTACTAAGTATTGTCTAGTGGAAGAGCAGTTGTTCTGGAAGGACCCAGGTGGTATTCTACTCAGATGTTTGGATAAACCTGAAATTGAAGGAGTGATTTCTGAATCTCATGAGGGTTCTTTTGGAGGTCACAAGTACTGGAAGACAACAACATACAGGATTTTACGAGCTGAATATTATTGGCCCTCTTTGTTTGCAGAGGTTTATCAGCAGGTAAGAGCCTGTATCCCTTGTCAGAAGTTTGTTGGCAAACAAAAGTTGATGTCATTGCCCTTGAAACCTATTGCAGCAAGTGCTCCTTTCCAGCAATGGGGTTTGGATTTTATTGGGGAAATAAATCTAGCTTCCTTAGGGAAACATAGGTGGATCCTAACTGCAAAATATTTCTTTACCAAATGGGTGGAAGCCATCCCTACTAGGAATGCCACAGACAAAGTCATCATGGAATTTATTGAGGAGAACATCTTGAGTAGGTTTGGCTGTCCTCAGAAATTGGTAACAGATAATGAAAAGGCTTTCAAATCCAAGGCAATGGAGGCCTTTTGTGAAAAGAATGGTATCTTGCTGAAACATTCCACTCCTTACTATCCCCAGGGTAATGGTTTTGCTGAATCCTCTAATAAAAACATCATTCAGAGTATTAAAAAGTTGCTCAAGCATAACAAAATATCATGGGATTCAATGCTGAAATATGCATTATGGGATGATAGGATAACAATCAAACAAGCAATTGGAACTTCTCCTTTCCAGTTAGTTTATGGTATAGAGGCAGTTTTTCCTGTTCAATTGGGAATCCCAGTGATGAAATTTCTTCAGCATTCTCAGGAAGAGCCAAATGATATGCAAAGAAGGATTTATGAGATGATAGAGTTGCAGTAGAACAGGGAGAAGGTGGAAGAAAGTGCACAGTTGTACAGATTGAAGATTAAAAGTAGATTTGACAGGAATATCAAAGAAAACACTTTCTCAGTTGGTGATATGGTTTTAAGGTGGGATGCCAGGAAAGAGCAAAAGGGTAAGCATGGTAAGTTTGACAACCTTTGGTTTGGCCCTTTCCTAGTGTGTAAGCTTCTGGAGAATAATACTTTTATCCTGCAATCTTTGGAAGGTGAGGAATTGTCCAGTCCAGTTAATGGACGATTCCTCAAGCATTTTTACAGTCTATAAGGAGGTTTTCACTTTTCATTGTACATACCGGTGTGAGTGAAGCATAATAAAGACTCCATAACCCAATGGAAATTTTGCAGACAAGTAGGTAGCAGACAGAAGGCACTAGAGGTACCTTTCACTTTTAATGCCTAGAGGTACCTTTTACCTGGTATTACTCAGACTGGAGCAAAGGAATACTAATCCAAAATTTCAGAAGTGAGTGGGTGGAACCCATTAGAATCTTACAAATCTATATCACCTGTGAAGGCAGATATGCCTATGTCTTCAAATACCATTTTAGGTTTTTACAGCATTTGGTTGGTGAATCCAAAATGAACCTTCCTTTCTTCTTGTTCAAAAGTCCACAGAAGATGTCAAGTAGAGTCAAGGGGCATCAGGATCATACTTCATAATCCATCTTCCACCATGGTTTGATTAAGCTCATCATTAGTACTGCTCTACAAAAGGAAGGGAAGACATGGAATTATTTTCTTTTCTGGACTGGTTTTCAAATCAAGCAAGAGGAGCAGCAAACCAAAAAACAGGTGGATAAGGGGAAAAACTTAGTTAGGAAACTAGGTCAGAAGATCAAGTCTGAAGACAAGAAAGAGGTTAAACTTGAAAAATCACCAGAGCCCTTGAAGGATGACAATGAGCCTCAAAATTTTTCAGCTGACAGTAAAGGTAAATGTTCACTGTTTACATAAAAGAAAGATCAGCCTATGCAATACATGGCACCAGCAGAAGCTTTCAGTGAAGATAAAACTGTTGTCACAGAAAAGGTTGCTGTACAGGAAGAAGACCTTCAGGCCCAGCAAAGGAGTCCCATCACTATCCTATCTAAGGATGAGGGATATATGTTAGAGGAAGGTGAATTCACTGTCAAAACTGAAGCTAAGGTTGATACCTACATAGAATGCTGCAGACAAGAGAATAAAGCAGAGAAGTCAAAGAGAAAGAAGACCAAAGTGATAGACATGGAGTTTGCTTCAATTAAACACCAAGGAAAAATGTTGAAAATGCTGGGAGAGTTTGCCCCAAGTTGGAGGGCTAAAACTAGGCCAAGAAACAAGTTGCGATTGAATATGAAAAAATTGTTAAACCCTAGATTAAATACAAAAGAGGTAACAGTAATTGATGATGATTCTTCAGATGAAAAACCAAAGATTGAGAAAGAAGCAGTTCTGAAAACTCCAGTTTCTCATCATGCAAAGGGGAAAAAGCCATCAAAGCCAGTAGAATATGTTAGTCTCACCGAAACTAAATTATCAGCAGTCTTTTTAGAGTTAAGAAAAGAAATGTTAAAAGAGCAACAGAAAAAAGAGGTGGAAGTCTCTCATTCTGAAGACCAACAGTTGATAGAGGAAGCAACACCAACTGAAGCAGTTAATCAGGAAAAACCTATGGTTCATGGTGTGTCTTCAGATCCATTTCCAGATGATGAAGACATTTTCAGAAAACTAGATATTCCATGGCTACCCAGTGATATGCAGGATACTACAGCAGGGAAGGTTTTTGATTCAGACAAGCAAAACCTACAGAGAACCATCAAACAATACAGACATCAAATGGATTTCATGCAGGAAGTGAATGATGGCTTGATCTTACCAAACATAAGACTCAGGGAATATTTGCAGGAATTAAATGACCATTATCAAGAGCTTACTACAGTGTCCAAGGAAGCCTTGAAGAGAAAGAGAGCCACATATTTGCAATGTGCAGAGTTGAAGCAAACTGTCAAAGACTTGCAACAGAAGAATGAAGAACTCACAAAAAGGGTAGCTGATATGGAAGATGAGCAGAAGAGAGCCAGGAAGAAAGCCCAAGTTTTGGATGGAATAGTTTTACTAGCCGAGGCTGCAAAAGACCTTTGAGTTTGGTAGTTAGTTAGTTATTGTGATGTCTTTTGAGAAACACTTTAGTTAGTGAGTTATTAGTTATGCTTTTGAAGAAATATTTTATTTTGTAAATATAATCTCACTTTATCCCATCAATGAGTTGGTTGAGGGTAGTTAGGGTTTAGACCCTAACTGATTTTGTAAAAGAAGTATTTAGATAGATGAGAAAGAGAGCAAAGGGTTGGATTTTTTGGAGAACTTCAAGAGGTCTGCTTGACTTATTGATGAGCTAAGTACATAACTCTTATATGTATTTGTTGACAGAATTATGAAATATATGATCCTTTTCACCCTTCAGTTGTATGTTGGCTTCATTTTTTAACTTGTTTAATTGCTTAACTGATAAATTCATTGCTGGTAATGCTTATCTTTTATGAATGAACTTCAATATCATGTTTTGATTGAATTCTGGTGATTATATTATGCATCTCTGTCTTTCTTTGCTTATGATTCAGTTTCTATTTGGCTCATGAGTGTATTCCCTGTTAGTCACCAAACTGTATGACCAAAAACAAAACCTATCAAAACCCTAAAACCTAGTTTTCTTTCATTGATATTTGAGATTGTGTTGGCTTGTTTCTTTATAGCCTTGGAAACAATTTCTGGCACAAACAATAAGGAAAATAAAAGAATTGTAAAAAGAACTGAGAAGAAAGTCAAGAATGGAGAACAGTCAAGAAAAATGGTAATAGATAAAACATTGGTGCATGGAACAAACAAATTTCTATGATTGATAGCAAGAGCTGGGGTAGCATTAACCCAAGCAACTAAGGATAGCGTGGACAGGCTTATGACATACCTAGAACAGTCAAGAAAGAATGCAGCTAAATTGAAAGAAACTTTAAAGAAAGAAAGAGATGAGGGTCAGAAGCTAAAAAGGAAGTATGAAGACATGATGACTAAAGTCAAGACTTCAAGAACATAATTCCAGATTCTGCAGGCGGATAAGGATGCTTTAGAAATATCTGTAGAGAAAACGGAAAAGAATGCTTGGGATAGCTTAGCTGAATTACAAAAGCTACAACTAGAACATCAAATGTTGAAAACTGAGAGGGATGATCTGTAGGTATCATATGAGAATCTAAGTGCAGAGAAGGACAGGTTGTAGAGTTAGAAATGGAGAAGGCTACCACAAAATAAAAAGAAAAGCAATATAAAATGCAGGTGGCAGCCTTAGAAGAGCAAAAAAATTATTGACAACATCACTGAAAGATGCTATGGAATAGAAAACAGACATTCAGCCTTTGAAAGAAGACATTCTAACTCAAAGAAAGATGATTCACCAATTACAGATATGCATAGAGGACGAAAGGTGTAAAATTTTACAGATAAACACTAGATTAGAGGAAATTTTGGACACTACTTCATACTTTTTGGACAGATCTCAAGATATTTTGGAGATTCTAACAGGAAGAATGGTCTGGGCAGAAACAAATAAGGAATCTCCTGTGGAGTTAGCAGTTAAGGATCAGCAGAGTTTAAAACAAGAGTATGATTTATTGGAATTTATGATTAATATAGCAGAAGAGTTCAAGAAAACCGTGAAGAAAACAAAGGTAGCATGTGTTGAATATTGCAGGAGAGTGCTTGCTACATACAATAGATGCTAGAATTATACAGAGAAAAGATTGGATGTGATACCAGAACATGAATTGTTTCTAGATCATCTACAGAACAGGTATCAGGAAGATAAGAAAGAAGTCCAGTAGGTTAAGGACCTAGATGAATGGATCTTGAAGAATACAGTGGCACATGCAGCAGTAAGCATACATCTACTTGAAGATCAGCTGTTCCTGAGTCCTTCCAGGATAGAGGGGGTAAAAACCAGGCTGCTAAATATGAGATTAATATTCGATTTCTTGACCCTTCCGAATTTGAAGGCATAGCAACAGAGGCCCTGTTGAGGCCTGGAAAATCGCAGGTGACAACAGTTAGGGATTCTCCCCAGTAAACATTCCCAACTAGCCCATTACTATTTGGCATGGGGAATCCGTCTGGTTTACGGTCTGGCTACTGTAGGTCAAGTAACAAATTAAAAGGTTTTACCAGTTATGGCATGGTCCATCGTGTATGTTTTTAGTTTTTTGTATTTAAGTATGAGATGCAAGTGCCTATCTAAAAATGAAGATTGATCGAGAATACAAGGAGCGGTCACAATGTGATGCGCAGGTTCTTACCTCTCGTCTTAACTCTCTCGCATCTAAACCACACTCAGCAAGAAAAACTAAAACTATCTATCTAACCTATCCCTAGGGAGCAAGATTATTATTCATCAATGAGTAATGTATTTTGTGCGTGCATTAATAAAAATCATAGATAGCTGTTACTTATTTCAAAACACATGAACATTTATAGATATATGAACAACCAGATAGCTAATTGTTTATGAACATTGTTCATTAATCACAGTGGAAATTTCATAAAATAATCTAGAGTGCATTAATAACAAGAACATAGGTTCAAAGAGTTAGAACGATCTCACAGTTAATAGATAACAACTGAAAATGAAATAGTTCACATTCAACAAATCCATAGCACAACATTTGAAACCTTCCACAAAGCTTTCTCCAACAGGAAACTTGTAATTTCTTTATTGCAAAAGGAAATAGTTCTTCTTACAACATACTCTCACAAATATATCTGGAAAAAATTCCTTGACTCTATCTAACTCTCCTATACTTATACAACAAGAAAAACTCTTGGGCTGCTCCTCGGTGACCTTTGGGCACCCCCAAACCATTCAGTCCCATGATTTTGTCTTTTAGTGAGTGCTCATGATTTATACAATACGTTACATTTCGGATTAAGATTTTAAGAGCACTTTATAAAAAGGGACCATCTTGGTAACTGATTAACTTTTCCCAAGCCTGGGCCTCTGCTACTATCGATCTATTTGAGATCTCAGACCCTTCCTTTCTTCTCCTCTTTCTTCATCTCTGCTTCTTCATTTTCTTTCTCTTCCTTCCTTGCTGCCTCCTTTCTTCTGCTTTGTCTTCTAGACATATCTTCTCTACAGCAGCAATTACCCTGTCATGAATAACCAGTTCTTAGATCACTTAGCATTTGAAAAAGTAATGCAAACTGTGTTAAAACATACATCTTGTAAAGTGAACTATCAAAAATATTAATGCATGAAGAGAAAAAATGATAATGCAATGAAAATCTTGCCCTTTCGTATCTTGAACTCCGCTAAATCCACTATCCAAACTAAAATCGCAAGCCCAAAAAAAAAACTCTTTACTCAATCCAGGCCGCCTCTGGACCAATTCGACATCCTCCAATGAAAGCATGAGAGCTGAAAAAAGTAACTGCCATCTAAAAATAGGGTAAAAGCACACGAGAAAGGCGGGAAAAACCTCATCGGTGGGAAAAATACTAAGCAATCGGATGGTTAGTGCACTAAGGAGAAGAAATGGCGGAAGACATAAGGACTACGACCTTCATGACAAAAGGACATCATTGGCGATTGAAAGAACAAGGAACTAGCTAGAAATGCATCGGCATATAAATCAACTAAAAATTAGAAAGATAGTGCAAACGATCGCCGCAACAACGAATTCCAAACTGACTACGGAGCCCGTAAATCACAAAACCATTGGCGATCAGAATAACTAAAGATCATGCATTGGCAAATAAAAGGGCTAGTCCTTTGATCAAATGTCAAAAACAGTTCCGAATAGAGAAAAGAAAACAAATCATTTTAAAAATAAAACTCGTGGAATTGGCAAAGATATGGGTTTTCGTCGGGGTGCTTGCAATCTACCATCCGAAACGGCAGCAATGCAAAGGACTAATGCTCCGATCATGAAAAAACAGAAAATGCCGATAGTCAAAAGTTTTGAAAAAAATAAACAAAGGAGATAAAAACCATCGACAAAAAACATGACTGTCCATCAGGACATTCGTAATTTACCTTCTTCAACGGCGACTGCGTAAAGAACTACTGCCCTGATTCACTATTCAAACGACCTCCGATAGCGATAAAGGAAATCAATCCATAAGTCAAAAAACTTCAAACTTCACAATGAAAAGCATTTGTAGACAAAAAAAATCATTCATCCTCCAAAAGTGGTAAACAATTGAACTCAATTCAAACTCAGGAAAATCCAAAATTGTAGCAAAGGAACAACCGAGTTCAGGGAACCAATAAAACCAGGCAAGATAAAATCAACAAGGAGGGTCCAAAATTTTAAAAATTTGGGAAGAAAGTTGTAGCTGCAACAATTGGCGACTATCTGGTGAACCTAGATCTTTGGAAAACTTCTTCTTTGAGCAACAGACTTTTTTGACAATAAATACCTGCATGCTGAATTCCTCTAGATGTATGGATTTCCTAAATGAACAATGTATGTACTTTAATCATTGATATTAGTCCAATTTAGGGATCATGGGAACCAAGATTTAAAAGTCCAAATAACTCTTTTGAGGCCAGGAATATGAATTTCATTTTTTACCTCTATCTTCGGGTAGTTTCCAGCTTGGACACCACAGGATCGTAACATATGGTAAACAGAAATATTCATTTGTTCCTCATTCCCATGCCATTTTGTACCTTTTGTGCTTTTGGACCTTTTTGTCCTTTTTGAGTCCTCCTGCATGCCTTTCTTTCTGAATTTTTATTCAGGCTCCTCTATCCATAGTGTCCTTTTGTGTGAGAGATGTATTTAATTTTCAGCTCACAGACGGACAAGAACTTTGGCAATTTTGTACTCATATGATTTAGTACTTTGTTTTGATACATATTACTTTCTCAGGAGATTCTTGACTCTTATTTTACTCTTGTCTTTTAATTATTGGCATGGGATTATTTATATAATATAATGTTTACCTTGCTTCCTTTCCATGAGTCCTTTGCTATCACCCCCTAAGAAATTTTTTAAATGTGAGATGGATGGAGCCTCAAAATAGTATTCCAGACCTTTTGATCCTGAGTTATTTTACAAGGATTAAGTAGGACTTCAATGTGTTCATAGCCATTTAGGAAAATTACTAAACTAGAAGAAATTCTTTCAGATAAAAAAAAAGTATACAGTCTTATAGTCAAGGATTTTAGTTAATCCAGAATTATGATGCTCTCCATGCAACCAAAAGTTTGCTTCTTTTATTTAAATCCATCAAAATCTAAAAAACAACAGAAATAAGGTAAATAAAAAATAAACAACTAAATCAGTTTATTTATGTACAAAACAAAACAAAAATCAGGAAAAATAAAGTTTGAGAACTAAACCATTAACTAGTAAGTTCTCTTCCCACCCCTGTAAATCTTGCAATTTGTAGGTTGAGGGGCCAAGTTTTGCTGTAATCTGAAAAGGGCCTACCCATAACTGTTGAAACTTTGTGTGTTTCCCCTTTTCATCATGCGGGTGATCCCACTTAAGAACCAGGTCTCCCACTTCAAATTCCTTTTTTCTAGCTTTATGTTTATCAAACCACTATTTCACTACTTCCCGTTGATGCTTAAAACGTTCTTTGGCCCTGGATCTAGACTCTTCTGTCTTCAAAAGATTATAGATTCTAATCTGCAGGATTTTGTTATCTATGCTTCTAGACTCTTGGGCTATTATGGAATATGATAGCATAATGTTAGGAGGAAGGATAGCTTCTTTTCCATAAACAAGGGTATACGGTGACACACCTAAGGAATTCTTGGGTGTGACCCTATTAGCCCAAAGAGCATTCGGTAATGCTAAATGCCAACTTCTCTGGTTTTCTATCACAGTCTTTTTTAAGATCCTAATCAGATTCTTGTTTGTAGATTCTGCCAAACCATTCCCTTGTGGGTAGTAGTTTGCAAAATAGTGCAACTTAAATCCTCTTTCATGAGAAAAAGTAGTTAATCTAATAGAAGAAAAATAAGTAGCATTATCGAAAACCAAGGAAATTGGAACCCCAAACCTGGTCATAATATGATCTTACAAGAAATCCATGACCGCATCTTCATTCACTTTACATAACAGAATTGCCTCGACCCATCTAGTGAAGTAGTCAGTTGCTGTCAAAATATATTTGTGTTGCAAGGAAGAATTTGGTTTTTTCTCGTCAATGATATCAATCCTCCATTGCTCAAATGGTTATGTTATCATCACAGGCTTCAACGGTCCTGCTACTTTGGCTAGTCTTGCTCCACACCTCTGGCAGATATCACACTTTCTGACATGGGCATGCACGTCCTTAAATAGTGTGGGCCAATAGTATCCAGCTCTGAGAATCTTATGGGCTGTCGTATCTTCAGAAAAATGACCTCCAGTAGGTCCATCATGTAACTCTGTTATGACCTTTTTTGCATCTTCTTTCTCTAAGCATCTGAGAAGGACTCCATCATAATTCTTCCTGAATAAAATTCCATCAATGATCTGATATGCAACTGATTTAAGGTACAACGCTCTTCGCTGTTTGGCATTCCAATATTCTAGCAACAATCCTTCCTGAAGGTAATGAACAAGGTCTTGGTAACAAGAATTTGGAGTTGTGAAAAGATGACATACATCCATCATATGTAATTTCGCTTCATTTTCTTCATTATTTTTACCTTCAGCCATTAGTTTGCATAGTCCTTTCCCTTTAACTATGGATGTTGGTTTGAATTCGAGGTCATATTCTTGTAAAGCTGTTACCCAGTTTCCTCTTATTTCACCTAATTCTTTTTGTATGAAAAGAGACCTTACAGCTGGGTGTGGAACTACTACCTTTGTCCGGTTCTTAAGTATGCATGGCCTGAATTGTTTTATCACTTTGAAGACTACATAAGCTTGTTTATCGATAGTTGGGTAATTCAATTTGGCTCCCTGCAGACCAGTGCTCATAAATGGTATGGGGTACTCATCTCCCCCATCTTCCTTCTGAGTAAGTACCATTGCCAATGAATCGTTAGATGAGAAAGTGTACAAAATAAAATCTTTTTCAAATTTTGGACTTTTGAGAGATGGTGCATGAGTAATAGATGTCTTTATTTTACTGAATGCATTCTTCTCTACATCAGTCCACTTGAATTGTACACTTTGTTTCACCATTTGCTGCAAAGGTTTAACAATTTGAACGAAATCTGGTACAAACCTTCACACGAAATTTATTGTCCCCATGAATGACTGCATACCTTTTTTGTTATGGGGTAAAGGGATCTGTTCTATGTCTTTGATCCTTTCTGGGTCTATGGAAATCCCCTTTTTAGAAACCACGTGACCCAGTAGCTTTCCTTCTATAACTGCAAACACACATTTCCTTGGATTCAGTGAGATGCCATATTTTCGACAATGCTCGAAAATTTGTTTTAGATGGAATGTGTGTTCTTCTCTCTTCTTTGAAAATATCGTGACATCGTCGATATATACTACAACACTACGACCAATTAAACTGTGGAAAGCTATATCCATATACCTCTGGAAAGTAGCTCCAACGTTGATGAGTCCAAATGGCATCCTTCTGTAAGCAAAAGTTCCCCATTTTGTTCTGAATGTAGTTTTTAGTCTGTCTTATTCAGCTAATAACACTTGATTATAGCCAGAGAATCCATCTAATAATGAAAACAACTCGAAACCAGAAACCATCTGCAATATCTGCTCCATGGGTGGGACTGGATAGTTGTCTTTATCTGAAGCACGATTTAGGTTTCTGAAATCCACACATAGCCTGATCTCTCCAGATTTCTTCTTTACTGGTACCAAATTTGAAACCCATTTCGAGTGTCTGACTTTGAATATAATTTTTGCATCCAATAATTTTTTCACTTCACTTTGAATTAAAGGCTCTAGTTTTGGATGCATCTTCCTCAAAGGTTGCTAATAAGGCTTGACTCTAGATCTAATAGGAATGATATGTTGTATAATCTTGGTGTCATATGTTTTAAGCTCTTCATATGTCCAGGAAAATACATCTTTGTACTGTTTGAACAAACTAATAAACTTATTTATTTCACCCGGGGAACAACACTTTCCCAAATTTACATATTTGGGTTTAACTTCAGTTCCCAAATTTACCAGCTCGAATTGCAGAGACGAGCTATGAGTCTTGACATTTGCTGGTCTTTTGAATTTGCTGTCGAAATCGAACATCCGCTCTAAGGTCCTGACCCCTTTAGGAATGAAGTTATCGAATTTTAACTTAGTTTGGTGTTCTTTGTCATTGATAATTGCCCCTTTGAAAGTTTCATCATTCATCAAACATTCCAATATTTGTTGATCATTATCAAAAACTCGTAGATTAGTAATCATGTATGGAACCGAAGGCTTGAAAAGTAATTCAATAGAACAGTTGTTATTTGAAGGTACAAGCCTTGCAGCTGAGGTAGCTAACAAGTCAACTGCTGCATTCTTAAGTCTAGGAATGGATACAATATTAAATGCATAAAAATTTGTCAGCAAATCCCACACTTCATTCTGATAAGATTTTAAATGAGGTGAGATGCAATGTATCTATTTTCAAATTTGCTTTACAATTATTTCAGAATCCCCATACACTTTTAGATTTTCTACTTTTAATTCAATTGCTTTTCTTAGTTCTTGAACTAATGCTTCATATTTAGCTGTGTTATTGGTACATTCAAACTCTAATCTACATGAAAGAAAATGTTTATTTTTCTTTGGATCAATCAGGACACAACCAGCTCCCGATCCTTCCAAAGTTTTAGATGCATAAAAAATGTCCAAAAACTATCTACTTCTACTGTACTTGAATAAAAAACTACATCTGAAACTAAGTCTACTATTTTACAGTCAAATTCATCAGCCCATGAAAACTGAAGGAGATCGGGCTGTGTGTCTGGTGTACCGCTGGATTCGTCTGCTTGGTAATTTCCCGGTTCAAGCTCAATAAAGTAATTTCCCAACACAGAATTCACTAGTTCATTCTTACCCTCCAACTAAGTAACATTGTGCTTCATATGGGGCTCTCTTAATACTTTTATTTGATTGGGACTTCCCTTATAAGGAAACCACAGATGTGACCAATTTGATGCAAAATATCAATTTAGCTTTGTTGACTAATCCTGACTCAAAACAAGTCCATAAGCCTCAGGTATGTCTGCTACTACAATATCAATGAGATGACATACCTTTTCATTTGAAGATAGTCGAATCAAAACATCCTCCATTTCCCCAATTACCTTCACAGCTGTTCTGTCTAACTGAATGACCTGCCAAGTAGATGGTTTAGGTTTTCCATTTATCTTCTTACAGACTGAAAGTGGCATAACATTGACTGATGCCCCTGAGTCTACTAAATAGTTGTGCACATTATGGTTGAAAATTTCAAAAGTTAGGAGAAATGGTGGGGTTTTGCATTTAGACTTACCTCCCACACTTTCTCAACCAATTTCTTCTTCTTCAGGTTGATTGTCAGTGGGAAGCTTTTCCTCTGGTACTTCAAGTGCCTTTAACAATTTTTCTTTCTGCTGAGGCATATTACACATTTCAAACAGTGAGATATTTGCCTTAGCCCTTTTAATATCTTCCACAATATTATATTCCATGTTATGTTCTTTGAGATTCTTCTTTACATTATCAATTTTTTCTTCGACAGGCTTAACAGGAATGTTAATTTTCTTTGGATTTTGAATCGTAATGGTGAATTCAAATATTTTATCAGCTGTGGTGCTCTTCTGAATTTTCTTTACATTCTTTTGAAGTCTCTTGATTTTCGGGAGTATTGATCTATCCTCTTTTGTCAAACCTTGACTTGTTGTTGTCACATTTGTTTCTGATATCTCCTCCTATTTCAGATAGCCTTCTTCTTCGGTATCAAACATCGAGACACAGTACCATAAAACCAGAGCATCCTCTTCTTGTTTTTCTATGGATTTATTTCCCTTTTCCTCCTCCTCATCAGCTTCTGTTAGTTTAGAGTCCAATAGCTGATTCATTACTAATGTCATCGAATTGATCCATTGAGGACAATTTTTTCCAGAATGAGGCTACTAATGAAAGGTGCAAAAATTATCCATACCCACCTCAGTTAAATTCATTGATGCAGGGCTGTGTGGAGGAGGTTTAGATTGATTGTTGTCCTCTCTCGTTTTATAGTAAGGATTGTAAGATTTATGAGCTTCTTTTTCCTTTTCCAAAGCTATTATTTTGTTAGATAGTTTCTGCATCATTTTCAACATTCCTTCAAAGTGATGTGATTGCTCCTCCTTAGGCTTAGACATTAATAAGGCTTTCTTACCAAAAGTTTTTTCTCCTGATTGCTCAGGATAATCTTCTATGCTCTCTTTTTCAGCTTCTACTCTCTCGGCTTCTTCATAAGTTTCTGACAATGTAGGTTTGAATTGCATCTTGGCAAACATGGCCAAGTTAGGCCCTAAAGCTGAAGTATAGTATTCAATCAAAACCTTATCAGACGGTTTATCAGTTGTAGAAAAATTCTTAAGATAAGCGGCAAACCTTTGGGTGAAACTGTAACACCCAGGTTTTGACCCCGTTTGCATTAATACAAATGTTGTAAATAATCATGGTGAGGAGCTAAGGGAAAAGGCCCCACCATTGATTTAGTTATGTCATGTTTAGGATTGCAATGGTCACCGATGGTATATCGAGACATACGACATATATTAAATTGTGGCATCATGTAAACACGCATTTTAATTAAGTAACCCCACTAGCCATGTTCACTACAACTAATTTGAGAAGGGGCATGATTCCAAAGGATAAGGAAGGGGAATGTTGAACATTGAGTCATGGGGGAAGAGCCATGTGTCACCACTCTCTTTTGCTCACCACCACCTTAGTTATTCCATTGTTAGTTGGGGGCAGCGATTGGCTGGCAGAAGACCACCATGCTCACACTCTCTCCACGACGTGCCTTGGGGTAGCGGGTGGTCTGCCACTAGGGCGATCGAGAGTTTGTTCATTTCCCTCACAATAGGCGGAGTTAAAAGGTTCTACATTCCATTATTGGGGGTTCACCTTCCCTCTCTCACGCCAATTTCTAGTCTGTGAATTTTCTTCCCCGTTCACGTAGAAAGATGGTTCTCCTCTGCCTCATGGATTTGTTGGCTTGCGGATCAATTCTTTCCTCTGTTCACGCAGAGTTTTGTGGATTTTTCCACCATTGTTAGACTGCATAATGGTTATGTTATTTCCATTGCTGAATCATGGCTATAATGGCATTAATAGTTCTGTGGGTTGCATCTTTGTCCATCACACATAGTTGGGAGTTGTTCTTTCCCCATTTTTTGCCTATGCAATTTCTCCAGTGGTTGCATTGAGGATCGGGTGCTGTGGGTTCATAGTCATTTGTGCGCTGCTGTTTGCCCATGCTTTACTTGGCTATGTTTTCCCTTTTTGTGTTGGTATCGCTTGAAGAATTGCTGAGAGTTCCTATGTTTTGGTCGATTGTGTTTTTCCCCTGTAAAATATTGAATAACTATTTGGTTGCTTGCATGCAGTGGTTTTGTCCTCGGACTGCATTGGAGTGGTGAATGAGGGCCTGAGGTGCTTGATAAACCTGGTGGGTTGAGAACCACACAGACAAAGCTACTGAGCTGAATTTCTTCTCCGCAACCCCTGAATAGCACTGGAAGGGAAATCAGGGTCTAAAGGACTGTGTTGCAGAGAAGGGACTGATTTAGTTGTGTTGGATGTGTGTGAGTGTTCTAGAAGCCAGGTTGGTTCTAGTGTTGGTGTATATGGCTCTTCACTGAGCTCACCAACTTAGCATTTAGCCTTTCCCAACTCCTGGATGGCTTGATAAACCCAACTTTGTTGGCTTGGCTGATCTGTTGTTCGCTTGATAAACCCAACTGTGTTGTCTTGGATGAATTGTGTACCCTTGTGGTGTTGTTATCCTTGGCTACGTGTAAGCCTGTTAGTTCCTTATTCCTTGGGGCATCATGCTCGGCTCAGGGGCGGCAACGTTGTTGAGAGATTGAGGAGCACGCGGGCCTATGGTTTTGTGGAATGTTGCAGCAACATAGCTGGTTGCGGAACAAGCTCTTATTAAGATAAGTATTCTTGCCTAACTTGTGTCTGCAATTATGTTTACCGTTGATGAATTATGATATACATGTTAAATGTTGATCTGTATATGCATGAGTATTGAATGATATGTTTTGCTTCCATTGTGTATATGAATGATTATGCCTTCTAATATGTTTAATGTTTTAAGTATCATGCTTCAACATTACATATATGTATGTTCATGTTCGTTGGGCTAGATGCCTGGATTATTTGAAGTATAGTAGCATCCTCTTTGTTGGTTGGAGGGTTGGGGACGTTACAGTGTGGTATCAGAGCTTTGGTTGCAGCATGGACCTGAATGGGCCATGAAATATGAGATAGCAGAAGAAGGATACCTTCGACCCAGCAAAGATCAGAGAACTTTCACAAAAAAATGCCTAAGTGATGGAACCATCAGCCCATCGGGAGACTAAGTGTGAAGCTCTTCCGATGTAGCGGCTCCGCTAGTCTGAAGGTCACCCAACGAGGGAAAAACAGCCTTGGTTTTGGAAAAATTTCTAAGTGTTTGGCCATCGACACATCGAAGAGCTCAGAAAGATGGATCACTGATGCTTAGCTGATTAAGCGCTGCCGTTGCGGACGGCTAGAGGACTATCCTTCTGATGGATAGAGCCTCTGATGATCGATGCCGTGGAGGAAAGACGATCTGGCAGCTGACGCAGCAGAAAATTTTTGAAAAATTCTCTAAGTAATGAAATCATCGGCCATCGGAAGACGTCAGTGGTTCATGCACCCGCCGTTGTGGAATACTAGAGCACTAGTATCCCAACGAGGAAAAGTTTCGACTGCCGATGATCGATGTGCTTTAGCTCGTCGATCGAAAATGAACAGTTGATTTGATCGGAATTGGATAAGAGATGGTTGAACCAATACGACGCTGGGAGAAACGTGAAGGATCACCAAAAATTAGTTGGTTGAATAGCCGACGACAATGACGGAGTGAAAGTTTTCAAAAATTTTCTAAGGCAAGAAAATCATCGGCGATCGACGGATGTTAGTGGTATTGATCACCGATGAACAACGACAAAAATTCGCTGATGATGTGTCCGCCATTGCGGTTGTGTAATGGAATATCCACCTAACGGATAGTAGCTCTGACAGCCAATGTATCAGAAGACAAAGAAGGAAAATTTGCAAAAATTTTCCTAAGTGAAGAAAACATCGGGCAATGTTAGTGGATCAGATCACCGATCGAAAAAGGTTCAATGAAGATGAACCGCAGTTGCAGCTGCTTAGTCAACTATTTCGTCAATGCATTAGTATTCCACTCGCCGATGCCGAGGTGTTAGTGAATTATGGTTCCGATAACTACGGTGGCATTTAGTGCTCTGGAGTGCCGACATTGGGAAAGTATGGGGGTTTAATCCCATCCGATGAAACAAGGGATCCTATCGTTGATCGAAAACGAATAGAGATGCCGCTTGGAAGAGTCAATTCCTATGGAATTACCGTTGCAGAAGTCTAGAGGACTAGGTGTCCGATGCCACAATGAGATGTCACCCTGACCACCGACAAAGTCGTGAGCTCATGTGGAAGACTTAGGAAGACTGTTGGCCGCCATTGCGGAAAGCTCGACGACTAGCCATCTGATGCACAGAACCTCCGACCGTCGATGCAACAATTAGTCTACGTCATCGTCGATGAAGTTCAGAGCAATAAATGATTATGCACTGATATGGCAGATGAAATCAGACCAATGAATCACCGATGAGACTCGGGACAGTAGACCACTGCAGGCCCGATACGGTGGAAGGAATTAGACGAGCAACTAGCCGATGCAGTGGAAGAAATTGGAAGTTTCAGTCGCTGAAACACCAGGGAGTTAGTAGGGAAGAGACCTGATTAGAAGAAAAAATTGAAGAGTATGAGGCCATCGAAAAATGATTGATGATTAGGCTACCGATTGGAAGTTTAATTGGTTTGACCACCAAAGTGTCGGAAAGATAGCTGGGAAGAGGTCCGATTGGGCCAAAGGAGATTTGGGATTTTTCAAAGGAATTTCTCTGCAATTTTTCAAGCAGTTTCCAACTGTTTCAAAATATTTTAGCATACTGTCAGGGGATTACAGAGCTGAACAAGAGATAAAGAAAAATTTATGTGTTTGAGCATAATTGTTGTTTTATAAATTTTCAAAAGATGAAGGTAAGTAGTTTTGATTTATATTAATGTTATGCATCTAACATTTTTCTACTAACACATTACAGAATTATAGACAACTTCCAAGAGAAGTACTCCATAAAGAACAGTGTGGTAAAGCAAGAGGTGGTTCAGTCATGAGAACCCATGATGGGTATGATGCTTAGGATTCTTATGAGCGAGCAGAAGATGCCATGGGAGAAAATGTATGTAATGGAAATGATGACATAGAGTCTAATGGAAGGAGATTCCAGGGGACACCATCTGAGGTAGCAGCCACCATGAGAAGCTTGGTTAAAGCCCAGGAAGAGCACCATCAGTTGAATGCTGCCATATTGTAGAGTTTGACAGACTTGTAGAAAAAGCAGGTACATCAAGGATGAGGTACATCAAGACTAGAAGGCAGTAAGAGAAACACTAGGAGAAGAAGAAGGAATTCCAGTGGATCATCTGACTCTGAAGAATCTAGTGGGGATACAAGTTCATCTTCTCACAAAAAGAAAAGAAGAAGGCACCATAGGGATCGCTCTCGAGATGAATTTAGGAAATATTAACCTCCTACATTTGATGGTGAGATAAAGACGGGACAAGAAGCTGAAGCTTGGCTTCTTGGGATAAAGAAGTGCTTTCAAGTGCAGGATTATTCAGGAAACATGAAGGCAAGAGTTGCCATATTCAATATGAATAGAAGAGCATCCATTTGGTGGGAACACTTCAAGCAAGGAAAGAAGATCAATGAAACGAAACTGAAGTGGAAACAATTCAAGAAGTATTTCAGGAAGAAATACCTCTTTCACAGGTATTATGATGACAAGATTAAGAAGTTCCATGAGCTAAGATTGGGACAGTAGACCATGGATGAATATGCAAATAAGTTTTTGGAATTGTTGAGGTATGTTCGGTACATTAGAGATGAAAAAGTGAAGATCCAGCGGTTTCTAAGTGGATTGCATGAAGCTTACAAAGATAGAATTGATTTCTATGAACCAAGAACTCTCGAAGAAGCAATAAGAAATGCTAAATATTGCTATGAGCAAAGTAAAGGTAAACCTAATTACCATAAGGCATGGAAGGACAAGAAGAACAATAAGTTTGACCAAAGAAGGAAAGGTTTCAGATCTTCTAGATTCAGGAATTAGCAAAAGCAACCATTCCAAGCTGCGAGTAATCCAGTTGGAGTGACAGGTAAGAAGCCTAAAGAACCACATCAGAATAAAGGTCCACTCAAATGTTGGAAATGTGAAGGACCCCACTTGCGCAGATACATCCCACTCAAGAATGAAAGTGCAAGGCCAACTTATAACATTCAGGAAGCAGAAACAGTGGGTCAAGTAGCAAGGGTAGTCCCTAGAATTTATGCAGCACTAGAGGACAGCCAGGCAGATTACTAGCCAATTGTGGTTGAAGTTGCTGGTAAGATTGTTGAACAATTTGTTTCTATTTTGATTGACCTTGGTTCTACTCATAGTTATATCACTCCTAGGGTAGTGGAGATTTGTGCTTTTAAAAAGGTCAAGCATCGAAAAACTTGGTTAGTTCAGCTAGCCACTAGGACTAAGAGAAAAGTCAGTGAATTGGTAGAGAAATGTCCATTGGTTATGAATGGATTGATCACGTGTGTAGATATGAATGTTCTACCGCTTGGTTCCTATGATGTTCTCATTGGAATGGATTGGTTACAAGCTCACTGAGTGAAGCTTGACTGTTATAACAATACTTTTGAATGCATGAATGAAGAAGGAAACCTGGTAGTTGTGAAAGGTATTCCAAAGGTAATTTCAGTAAGACAGGTTTCAACAATGCAGTTGAAGAAGTTCTGTAGGAAAGGTTTCCAGTTGTATGCAACTCATATTCTAGAACCAATAGGAGATGAGAATCCTAGGTTGGAGGACTATCAGGTGTTACAAGAATTCAAGGATGTGTTTCCTGATGAGATTCCAGGGCTTCCTCCAAAGAGGGACATTGATTTCACCATTGAACTTGTGCTAGGAGTAGCACGAGTGTCCAAGACACCCTACAGGATAAGTACTCCAGAGATGCTAGATTTGAAGATGCAACTGCAAGAGTTGTTGGAAAAGAAGTATATCCGACCGAGTGTGTCTCTTTGGGGAGCACCGATTTTGTTTGTGAAGAATAAATATGGTACACTCAGGTTATGTATTGATTACAGATAGTTGAACAAGGTTACTGTGAAGAATAAATACCCTTTTCCTAGGATTGATGACCTCTTTGATCAAATGAGAGGAGCAAAGGTATTTTTCAAGATTGACTGGAGGTCTGGTGTCACATACCCCAATTTTGTAAAATTTTGTAAATTTTTTTATTATATTTCTGAGACATTATGTTAAAATTAATCCTAAGTAGGGATTGATGACTCAGCAGAGTCAACAATAATGGAGTGTAATTCAGAATATTTTATTATTTAATAAATAAATTACGGAGACAACAGCATGGGAGAGCTATTAAAAAGAGGTTACTGGTCAAACTGGTGGATGGAACTAGGTGAAGGGAAAAAGACAAGTGGAAGCATCCTCATACACTTCCTAAGTTGCAGGTGGAAACTTCCCTATAATTGGGGTCATGATCCCCCAATAAAGTGGGATTAGAGTAGGTGGCTCATTAAATGACAATTAACCAAAAAAGACCTAGGCAATCTTTTAAAAGTACTCAATGAAGAGAGCTAAGGCTGCTCAGTTATTTTCCAGAGAGAATGCATTCAGGTGAATGTTATTCAAGAAATTCATTGAGGAAGAGGGAAAAATAGTAAGGAAGTTGTTTGAGAGGAATGCTACAGTAACTTGGTTATTTACAGCTTTTTAGCTGGGAGAACTTACTGATAAGTTCTGAGTTAATACTGAGTTGAAGACTGGTATCTGACTTTGCTGCACCTAGTTCCAGCTAGGGAGACCAGAGCAAACTTGGGGGTCCTGAGAAGTCGCTGTCTGAGTGCTCTCCAGGAGTTGGTAGGGAGGAACGACCTCCCATTGCTGTTGTTGTCCACAGCTTAAACAGGTTCTGTCTTTTATTTCTTTATGTTTTATGAGTATGAATGGATGTATGTTACGTTTATTTATATGTATGAGTAGTTAGTTAGCTTTAGTAAAATTAGTATTTCAGAATATTAGTAGTTAAACCTGTTAGTAATTACTGTGTTTTTCCACATCTGGTATCACCAGACCATACTCCAGCACAGTATCTCAGTGTTAAGAAATAGTATTCTTCTGAACTGAGTTTCCTATATTACTTGCAGTTACTACAAGTGTTTTCATAAGTTATAAGTATTTTCTTACAGTCTTAAAAACTATTCCTAGTACTGTACCATTGTTTCTTTTGTAAATACTAGCTGTAAAGATGAAAGTAAAGACTAAGTATCTCTGCAAATTTAAGTTATGATTATTATCTTCTAATTAAAAAGGATTGAACCATTTTATAGTTAAAAAAAAAATAGTACTGACAGTAGGATATAATTATTTATCTGTTATTTATCTGATTGATATTACAGTTAAAACCTATTGGTATTAGTTTACAAAATAGTTAAAAAAAATGCATTTATTTATTTACTGTATACTCTTTTATTTCAGCTAAAGCTTAGGCATACTGCAAACTGTTACTCTAATTTCATATATGGTAAATAGATGTAATTGCA
Organism: Pseudotsuga menziesii; assembly: GCA_001517045.1. Lineage (NCBI taxonomy): Eukaryota > Viridiplantae > Streptophyta > Pinopsida > Pinales > Pinaceae > Pseudotsuga > Pseudotsuga menziesii. Next base: position 154,548 of record LPNX010347967.1, read on the forward strand.
TAAGCAGGAATATATATCTATATATATACATGAGATAAAGTTTTAAATATTATATGAGTATTAGGTAATTATACATAGTCTTAGAACTAAATAGATAGAGTAAAGCAGATATTGAATAACAATATTAACCATAAGAACACTAGTAATCACAAAGGAAGAAGTAGTATTATTGTAAGAATAATAATATACTTACAATACAGTTAATATAAAGGCATTACTAGGGTAATGTTTAAATTAAATAATATATTATCACTAATGTAATCATAAACTAATCATACTCTATTTATAAGTTTAAGGAGGTTTATAAACAATAACTGGTTATACTCTGTATCTTTTTCAAATAATTAAATAATACTCACAGATAAGAGTATACTATAACAATAATAGAACAGACTTGCTTAATTCTTTAAAGAAAGGAAAAGAGTATGTTTTTGCATCACAGTTCTAGTAAATAAAAGTCAAGTATAAAGCTTGAGCTAAAGCCTTGACATTACATTTATGTCCACATAAGACAGAGAGTCTTTAACCACAGATTTTCTTATAAAATTATAAATTACAGTCTTATAATATGACGAAGAATAATTACAGGAAAACAACATCAAACAACTATGATTTGGTGTGAGGGTATAGACCCTGTACATTTATTTATTTTTCAGAAAGTGTTTAAATAACAAATAAATTAAATATAACCCTCGCAACTTTTTATTAAAAGAACTTACTGACAGAGTTATATTTTGAAGACAGATAAAGTAACTGGATAATCTAACTGTAAAATTTGGGTCGAACCCTACAAGACCAGTTAATACAAATATAATAAATATTGTGTGAAAGGACAATGTTTTACCCACGGCCGCACCATAAACCCACAGAGTAAGTGGTTATAATCTTGTAAATTATTTATTTCTGTATAGAGCAGAGAATTAAAGAGAATACGTGCTATAGACAAAGCCAAGATATAGGAAAGCTTTATTTTTAAACCATATTCAAAACTCAGGTAAAAACCCTGGTTGATTCTCTAAGATTTCAATAAAGTAAACAGAGTATAGAGGATATAACCTCATATACAGGCAGGCTCGCAGCCATTTCCTTTCTACTTAGATACAGTATTTTCTTTTATATAAACCTTTAAACGCAGTAGAAAGACAAGTATTTACATTCTCGACCGAAGTCATATTACCCATGCAATAGCACAGGGTCGAATCTGTTAAATACACTTTTAACTTACAGTTTCAAAGTTCAAAATAGAGTTGAGGTAACTACAGAGTACATCACTCTAAGTTGAACCTTAACCACCCTAACAAACCAGCAAGGAGGAAACGCCGTGGTGAAAACCAGGCTTACCAGGTAAAAAACCTCTCGCCAAAGCTTGGTGCCATCCACGCCTTAAAAGGAGCCAAAACCTGCAGCAAGCAAATAGTATATTAAACCCTATTTTCTTATGTGGCTAAACTAATGCTTGAACTGGAAAGATAAAAGGGGTAACTGTAACTTACCGGTGATTTGAAGGAAAGGCAGTCACCGTGTTTAAACTGACAACCACGAACCAACAGGTGCTTAAAACTTTTCCTTCGCCACCGAACAGGTAGGGCTGACAGAAGTAAAATAAATCTCCCATGATGGAAGCTTAACAGTAGCAAGCCGTGACTCACACTCACATAATGACAGGGTGGAAAGTGATGCTGCAGAGAATACCCTAGACTTTTGATAAACTGATGACCGCCAACAACAAACTATCAACACTCTCACAAAGCAGTAAAGGAGCACGAAGGTCTGGAGTAGCATGCAAGCTGCTACTTCACAATGCAACAGAAAGGATGGGACCAGGAGGGTTCACAGAGTGTCCAAGCCCGAAGGCGAGGGAGACAATGATAACGATTAGGGTTAAGTCAATAGTTTATACTGCCAGTGCTTGGTCGAGGAGCGACCACGTCAGTATTTTAATTATTGCATGCAAGTGGGTCGAAATCCTATATTTCTTTTACGAAGGCTTCCAATTGATTGGTTTCCAATCATATAGTAGCATGAAGATCCTTTGTTTCGGTCGCTATGCCATAGTTTGACCTGCTTTGTATTTTTTTTCACAACCGCATAGTTAGAACTTTGCAAATAGATACTATGCGTTATAACTTTAAAACTATGCCTTACAATGTTAAAAACAAAACATGCATTACTAATATCAGTCTAGATTTAGAGCATGAGGTAATTTAGGCATCGAAGTTGATGTTGTTTATATAATTTAAGGACACGGGTTTATTGGTAAATTTATAGTTAATCATTTAACTTACCACTAGATTGTTATTTACCTAGTAGCAAATGGAAACAAAGGATTTATCATTTCCTTTAAGTCTTTAAATAGTGGAGTGGTGTTAGGCATGATGGTTTACAATGCTACTTCTATATTGCTATTTGCTATAGTTTAGTATATTTGGAAAATATTGCCATTTTGCTTTTTATGATTTTAATTGGTAAAACTCAAACAATAAAACCTGCAGATGTGGAGTAAGTTTACTCTAGTCTTCTTTTACTTGTTAATGACAATATAGTAACAATCTCTTAATAGCCTTAGATTCCTATGGTAACAGTTAAGCTTTAGTTATCTTTTATATTCAAAGATTTATAAGGTTGATAAGTGGAGTTATGACTAGTAGATTATATAGAATCTCATAACCGTTCTTGTGATAGAATAGTTTAGAATTTCATAGATGAGTTTGATCATGATATTTTAGGACTAAGTCTAAAGGTGCTCCTAGTTTTAATAAACTGTCATCATGGAAATAGGAGTAGTTTCCAATCAATGCAAAACCCTAGATGTTAAGAGAAGACAGATACCTAGTAGTAAATTCTGTAATTGCTGGTAGTAAGGAAAGTATATATTGAATTTCTCTAACTGCAGAATTCCCTTAATGGTAATTGCATATCAAAACATATCCTGAGTATTAAGCTTGGCATGATGTAGTAACATCAGATAAGTAAAATAGGACTGATTATGATAACCAGTTTTTAATTACTGTGTTAGATAATAGATCTTATGAATGCATTACAGTAAACCAAATAGTGATCCAGTATTCCATAGGGACACTTCATTTTGCTTTTATAAAGAAAAAAATAGCTATATTATTCTCTAGAATTTCTAAATTTCTATCAGTGAAGCCTTAAAGAGAAGTATAAGAAAAGCTTTACCTGTAAAAGTTTGATAACACTGGCTAGCATACATTTATACTTTTACTGAAGGAATTGGTACAGCATATCTTTGTTTTATCTAATACTTACAAGATCTGTTAGCAGTGACCCGAACTATACCTGTATATCTGTAAGAGAAAGAGAAACTGTTGCATTAGCTGAGAAGCTAAGTAAGCCCAGTCTGTCACAGCAAATCCCCTTGCAGTTGCAAAATAGAAAACAATCAGTAACTAATAGGAACTTATCATATAAGTTAAGCACAAGTAAAGAACAACTAGTTACAATTCTAGTAGCGTTAACTAATCAAATAGTTAATGTCTGTATTTAATGTGATTATATGCTATTTTTAAAAGTTTTAAATTTTTCGAAATTTTGGGGTTTTAACATCTGGTTACCATCAGGTAAGAATCAAGGATGAAGACATTCGTAAGAAAACCTTCAGGACAAGGTATGGACATTATGAGTTTGTAGTGGTACCATTTGGTCTCACAAATGCAATAGCTACATTTATGTGCCTTATGAAAAGCATCTTCAGTAAGTATTTTGACAAGTTTGTTCTTGTTTTCCTTGATGACATTCTTGTTTATTCTAAGAATGAGGAAGAACATGAAGAGCATTTGAGACTGAAATTACAAGTGCTCAGAGAACATCAACTGTATGCAAAACTGATCAAGTGTGACTTCTACAGGGATAGAATTCAGTACTTGGGTCACATTATCTCAGAAGAGGGTATATCAGTAGACCCTGAGAAGATTGAAGCCATTATGAATTGGCCTACTCCAAGAAATGTGATGGATATAAGATCTTTTATGGGACTTACAGGATACTACAGGAGATTCATTGAAGGATTTTCCAAGATTTCACATGCCATCACTTCTTTGCAAAAGAAGGGGATGAAGTTTGAATGGACTTCGAAGTGTGAAGAAAGATTCTAGCGGTTGAAGAATCTTCTCACCAGTGCACTAGTGTTGAAGGTTGCAAACCTAGAAAAATATTTTGTGGTATGTATCGATGCATGCGGACAAGGGCTTGGAGGAGTCCTTATGCAGGAAAACCACGTGATATGTTATGAGTAAAGAAAGCTGAAAGAGCATGAGAAGAACTATGCCACTCATGATATAGAGCTTGCAGCCATAGTACATGCTCTCAAGATGTGGAGACATTACTTGATGGGTAGAATATTTGAACTCAGAATAGATCACTGTGGACTGAAGTATTTGTTTGATCAGCCTACTTTGAATGCTAGGCAAGTGAGATGGCTGGAATTTTTATGTGAGTTTGATTTTGAAATTAAGCACATAAAAGGAAAATAAAACAAGGTAGTTGATGCACTCAGCAGGAAGGTATAGGAAATGCATGTGGCATCTCTTAGTATTTGCCAATCAGACTTGAGGTAGCAGATTGGTAATCATGTTACCGGAGAAGAATTGCATGAGCAGGTAAAAGAAAAATTGCAATAGAAAATTCTTGAGAAGAAGTATGAGGGATATAAATTGGAAGAAGATGGACTTCTCACTTATAAAGGCATAATTTATATTCTGAATGTAGCAGATTTGAGGAGATTTGTTATAGATGAAATCCATCAAGCTCTGTATTCTGGTCACCCAGGGTACCAAAAGACAATTGCTACAGCTAGAAAGCAATACTTTTGGCCAGGAATGAAAAAGGACATGGCTGAATACATTTCAAGGTACATGAAATGTCAACAGGTAAAGGTTGAGCATCAACATCCAACAGGTTTTTTTCAGCCTTTGCCAGTCCTAGAGTGGAAATGGGAAGTTATTTCCATGGATTTTATTACAGGATTGCTGATGAATTGGAGACAACATGATTCCATCATGGTTGTGGTAGACAAGTTGAAAAAAGTTACACATTATTAATCTTGCACATTGATCTAGGGACTAAACATCAGTCTCATCAAATATTAATCAACAAATAACTCATGAAATGGTGTAATCGGTCTACAGAATGAGTAGCCGCTCTGTATAATCAGATGAAAGAATGATAATACAATACAATGTCATGCTACAAGCATGAATGAATGAGCAATTTGAATCCTCAAGGAGGTCATTCGAATTGAATGAGTGAGTCTAGCTTAACTGAATGTAAACCATAGTCAACACTCCAATTAACCACTGATCAAAACCCTAATTGACTCAATTGAGCCCTAACTAAAGTCAGAGTGCAATAAATGACCAAGTCTCAATTGAAAGAGATTAGACACATGTCATAGCAATCCAACCATCAAGTGCTAGCACTTCAATGACTCCAATGAACCCCGATGAGGTTAACTGAAGTTGAACTGAACATCAGAAGTTGGTTGAGGCACCCCTGTTGACTCCAGTTCATTAATTAATCATTAAATAATCAATTAAATGAAAGGAGGTGCCTTCACATCCCTGTTTAACTGATTGTAACCATCAGTTAGCAATTAGGTGCATTAATATCACTCAGATCACCCTCGGAGTGCTCTAGTTAGCCTCCCCGAATGTAGAATAAGGCTAAGTTAGCCTCCTTGACTGAAGGTAGGCGTGGGTGTGACTGGATGATGTCAATTAATGATCCACTGATGTCAAGTTATGTCAATAATACTTAGGATAGTGGTTTAACTAGGCCAATTTGACCAAAAAGAGTGTGTATGGTGGTAAATGTCTCCAACACCCCCCTTAAGCTATACTCAGGAGGAGTTAGAAAACATAAATGCATAAAAATGCTAGGGCCCTGACAACTATGGCCATAGGTCACCTTGTATAATGCTAAAACTAAAACAATGCTAAAAAACAAACTAAGTGAGGAAAAGAGGGAAAACCCAATGGGAACCCCCCCCCCCCTCCTCAAGCTGAACATTGAAAGTAGTCTGAATCACCCTAATGAACTCATCCCCAATAATGAACGGAGGTAAGTGAACTTCTTTTCTAAAAATATCTTGGTGAAGATGTCTACAATCTGCTCATTAGTTGGGCAATATTGCAGAATGATGGCCCTCTCATGCACTAGCTCCCTGATATAGTGCATGTGGATATCTACATGCTTGGTCCTCTGCCTGGTAACTGGATCTGTGGAAATATTAATAGCACTTTGATTGTCACAAAATATGACAATGGAAAAAGTGCTACCAAGATCAAAATCGTAAAGAATTCCTTGCAACCAAACTGCTTGGATGCAAGCATTCACTGCTCCTCGATACTCGGCCTCTGCTGAAGATAGTGCTATGGCAGCCTGCTTTTTGCTTGAACAGTAAATGGGGACACCACCAAACATGAATACATATCTAGAAGTAGAATTTCTATCAATAGAATCACCCACCCAATCGGAATCTGTGTATCCAACCAGCTGTAGCTTGGAGTCTGCAGCATAGTGAATGCCGTAGGTCCTGGTTCCCTGAACATACTAGAGGATCATATTGGCTGCCTTCCAATGAATATCATGAGGCTGCTGCATATATATTGATACAACATTCATGGAATAACAAATATTAGGTCGAGAATGTGTCAAGTACAACAAGCTACCAATTAGCTGTCGATAGATAGTGCAGTCCATGGGAGGTGTGCTTTTTCCTTCTTCAAGGCTGATCCCTTAAAGGAAAGGGAATGGTGCAGGCCTACAATCAGCCATTTTAAACTTCAATAAAAGTTCTGAAATGTATTTTTACTGAGTGACCATAATCCCATCAGAATTTTGCTCAATTTTGAGCCCCAAAAACTATTTTAGAAGCCCCAAATCACTCATTTCAAAGGCATTGTGGAGAGCAGTTTTGATGGCTGAAATGGAGAAAACTGTGCTACCTGTGATCAGTAAGTCATAAAAATATAAAACAATGATAATTATATGACCATCATACTTCTGTAAATACACATTTGGATCTTATCTACACCTTTGAAAGTTTTGCGAGAGAAGGAAGGCATCCATCCTGGAATACCACTCTCTTGGGGCATGTTTTAACTCGTATAGTGACTTCTTTAGCTTGAAAACCAAATATGGATCAGTGATGTAGCCCTTAGGCTGCTTCATGTATAGCTCCTCATGAATATATCCATGTATAAAGGCTGACTTAACATGCATGTGATGCACTTCCCAGTGGTTGGATGCTGAAATTGCCAAAACAAGGCGGATGGAGTCCATTTTTGCAACCGGTGCAAAGGTCTCATGGTAGTCCACAAATTGTACCTAAGAGAAGTTTTTTTCCACCAGACTTGAATTATATTTGTAGGTTCTACCATCAGCAGCAACCCTGGTCTGAAACACCCACTTGCATTGATCCAATTTCCTTCCCGGAGGAAGAGAAATTATCTCCCAAGTAGTGTTTTTCTGAAGATAATTCATCTCTTCATCGATGGCAACTTTCCATCTCGGATACTTTCGAGAATGGTAGTAGGATTTTGGATCTGAACTGATCATAAAAGAGCGCAACACCTTCTCTTTGGAAATCAGACCGGGTTCTCCTTGGATCATCCGGATTTCCAATGTTATCTCCTACGGAGGAGAGTGTCTGTCGGGCCCATGTGGGAAGATGATTTTTCACTTCAGTTTTTGATTCAACATCTGATGATTACTGCACATTGATATAAAAAATTAGAGGATCCAAATCAGGGTCATCACCCCCAATTTAATCATCCAAATACTCAGTAGAATAGGAAGGAAATTCAGCAGTTTTCTCCTTCACTAGTTCCACCTCCTGAAGAGGCTCATCGAACTTGACACTTCTTTCGATGGTGATCTGTTTTGTTTTGATATTTAACAGCTTGAATTCTTTTGATTCATCAGGATACCCAATGAATAGACATTCTATGCTTTGTGGTTGCAAATCCCTCCTTTTATCAAGTGGAATCCGGGCCCATGTAGTGGACCCAAACCCCTGTAGGTTCGACACATCCGGCTTGTGTCCGAAATATGCTTCGAAAGGGGTATTACCTTTCATGGATGAGTGTGAAACCCTGATTTTAATGTATGATGTAGCATGCATGGCCTCATCCCACAAATTTGCAGCAAGATTCTTGGATTCCGGCATACAGGTGGACATCTCATTGAGAGACCGATTCTTCCTTTCCGCTACTCCGTTCTGCTGGGGAGTGTAGGGAATTGAATGTTGGACCTGAATACAAAATTGGGAGTATATGTGTAGAAAATCATTACTGGCATACTCCCCTCCATTATCAGATCTCAAGATCTTGATCTTAAGCCCAGGGGCATTTTCGATCAAGGCCTTCAATTCAAAATTTTTTTCACATACTTCAGACTTCTTTTTGAGAAAGAATACCCATGTGTACCTTGAAAAATCATCAATAAAAGTAAGGAGATACCTTGATACATTCATGGATGTGACAGGAATCGGACCGTTGATAACAGAATGTATCAGCCCCAATATGCATGTAGCTTGGTTTACCTTCCCCCGATCGAACTTGCGCTCAAGGTGTTTTCCAATCACACAGCCCTTGCAAATTTCCGTGGTTTCCTTGATGACCAGGAGGCCTTCAACCATGGAGTTTTTCTGTAATTGCTGAAAATATTTGAAATTAGGATGGCCAACCCTCTCATGCCACAGCCTACTAACCTCATTTCCATGAGTTAGCAGAGCGGTGGGCTTTGCATCTGCAACAAAGTGAGAGAACTCATAGGCTTTTGCATGATGGTTTGCAAGGCCTTTAGCAATGAGTTTCCCGGATGCAATTTCTGTTATCTCAACATCATTTGGGTAGAAAGAAACTCTCTTAGGCACTCCTGTATGTGTCATCTGATAGGCACTAAGGATATTTGATGCCAGAGACAGTACATACAAAACATTTGAAAAAAATCCATTTTCAAGATCAACAGTACCTTGTCCTTTTGAAATGATGGTGGAGTCATCTCCCATGTGGATGGGGATGGATTTTCCAGTCTCCAAGGATGAAAAGGAGTCTCTTTCAGCCATTATGTGGTTTGAAGCTCCATAATCAATCAAGAGTGCTTTGGACTTCGAAGTGCTTGCCATGAGGGCATGACATTTTTCATGCTGTGGTTCCTGATCTTGTTGATTTCTCCTCCAAATGCTCTCCGGACAATTGATGTGATTTATCTCAAGGAGAGAGGTTGCTTCATCAAGATTCTTCTTCATGCAGGCATGTTCAGGGTGGAATACCTTCCCGCAATAAGAACACTTAACTTTTTCCTTGCCATGGTGCCCTTTTCCTTTGTTCTTCCTTGAGCCGGAAGACTCATCATGTTGCTGGTTTTCAACTCTAGGTTTAGGAGCATCAAATTTAGTTTTTGGGTTCTTCTACTACTTTCCTTTACCCTTCAGATCTTTGGGCCCCGAGACATGGAGGGTTTGATCATAGGAAGAGCTGACGATCCCCATCTGGAAAAGCTTGTCATGTTCACTTGTTAGGGACTCAATGAAGGCATTGAGTGTAGGCATCTTCCATCCAAGGGTTGTGAGCTTCCCCGCACGGAATGTAGAAACAAAAACTGAATAATCAGCCCCAATTTTGGAGAGTATGGCGAGGATGAGCTGATCATCCTCCTCCACTTTGCATTGCTTCAAGAGTAAAACATTATGCTTGAACTTTGTGAAAAAGTCATTCAGAGTCTCGAAATTGGAGGGCTGGAGAGACATTAATTCATTTTCGAGTTGGTAAACTCTCAAGTCATCATGCTTTCCATATAGAGTTTCCAATTTGTCCCATATTTCTTTTGGAGTCTTCAATCCCACAAGATGGAAAAGAAGATCCCGGGAAATATAGAGTCACAAGAAACCGAAGGCTTCATCCTTCTTGTTCAAGAATCTTGATTTTTCTATGGCAGAACCAGGCTCATCTTCAGTGTCCATGGTGACTCTAAAAAGTCCTCTGGAGCACAGCTGAATCTCCATATCACCTTTCCATAAGTGAAAATTGTATGGAACCAAAAGATCTACTGAGGAGGCCATCTGGATCTATTGGAGCGAATGCTTCGCCTATAGAAAACCTGAAAATCAAAACAGAAAGCGCAATGTAAGGTCGGAAAACCTATACATTTTAGGCTTTCATCATACCCAGCATAGTCAATCAAGCAATCTTGATCAACAAGTTCTTTACTTAGGGTATTAAGTGGTAATCCTTGGCTTTTGGTGCAGTGCTGGATTTTTGAGCTATTGCTCAATTTTCATGCAGAAATATGTCAAAAAGCTTGTTTTTGAGAGATAGAGATTCATCCCGCCATGATATCTGATACCATATTAATATTGCACATTGATCTAGGGACTAACATCAATATCATCAAAGATTGATCAACAAATAACTCATGAAATGGTGGAATCGGTCTACAGAATGAGTAGTCGCTCTGTATAATTAGATGAAAGAATGATAATACAATACAATGTCATGCTACAAGCATGAATGAATGAGCAATTCAAATCCTCAAGTAGGTCATTCGAATTGAATGAGTGAGTCTAGCTTAATTGAATGTAAACCATAGTCAACACTCCAGTTAACCACTGATCAAAACCCTAATTGACTCAACTAAGGCCTAACTGAAGTCGAAGTGCAATAAATGACAGAGTCTCAACTGAAAGAGATCAGACACATGTCATAACAAGCCAACTATCAAGTGCTAGTGCTTCAATGACTCCAATGAACCCCGATGAGGTTAAATGAAGCTGAAATGAACATCAAAAGTTAGTGGAGGCGCCCCTGTTGACTCCAGTTCATTAATTAATCATTAAATAATCAATTAAATGAAAGGAGGTGCCTTCACTTCCCTGTTTAACTGATTGTAACCATCAGTTAGCAATTAGGTGCATTAATATCTCTCAAATCACCCCCGGAGTGCTCCAGCTAGCCTCCTCGAATGTAGGAGAAGGATAAGTTAGCCTCCTTGACTGAAGGTAGGCGTGGGTGTGACTGGATGATGTCAATTAATGCTCCACTGATGTCAATTTATGTCAATAATACTTAGGATAGTGGTTTAACTAGGCCAATTTGACCAAAAAGAGTGTGTATGGCTGTAAATGTCTCCAACACACATTTTATACCTGTGAAGTCTACACACAAGATTGACAACATTGCAAAGATCTTCATGAAGGATATTTTCAAATTCCATGGATTGCCGAAAGCAATAGTTTCTGACAGAGATGTCAAGTTCACTTAGAATTTTTGGAAAGGTTTTTTTGCAGATTTGGGCACAAAGTTAAACTTTAGCACTGCATACCATCCTCAAACAGATGGGCAGACAAAAAGAGTTAATCAGGTGCTCGAATATATGCTTCGCATGTATGTGATGGACAAATCAACCAAGTGGGAAGATTACTTACAATTGGTAGAGTTTGCTTACAACAATGGACATCAGGCATCCTTGGGGATGAGTCCGTATGAAGCTTTGTATGGAAGAAGGTGTAGGACACCAGTGACTTGGGATAACCCAGTGAACAGAGTTGTGCTTGGACCAGAACTGCTCAAGGAAATGGAGCAAGAGGTTGTAAATATTAGGCAGAATATGAAAGCAGCACAGGATAGATAGAAAAGCTATGCAGATAAGCATAGGATGAATAGAGAGTTCAGAGTTGGGGATCATGTTTACCTCAGAGTGAAAGAAAAGAAAAGTTCCTTGAATCTTGGAAGTTGTGCCAAGCTGTCACCTAGATATTGTGGGCCATTTGAAGTGCTTGAAAGAATAGGGCCTATTGCATATAGACTTGCATTGCCTGCTAGTACTAGAACTCATAATTTTTTTCATGTTTCTTTGCTTAAGAAATATGTACATGATCCTAACCATGTGATAAATTGGGATGTGTTTCAGGTGGAACCCGAGGGAGAGTTCCAAATTGAGCCAATGCGCATCCTCTATAGGAAGGTCACAATGATCCAAAACTGAGCCATAGGGCAGGTAAAGGTGCAATGGGAGCACTATGGACCTGAAGAGGCTACATGGGAGCTCGAGGATGCCATGCGATTGGCATGTCCATTTTTGTTCAATCTTGTGGAACACTGAGGCGGTACCAGTGTAGCATTTTGTTCAAATTTTGTAAAGCACTGAGGACAGTGCTATTGAAGGGGGAGGGGAATGTAACACCCCAGTTTTGACCCCATTTGCATTAATACAAATGTTGTAAATAATCATGGTGAGGAGATAAGGGCAAAGGCCCCACCATTGATTTAATTATGTCATGTTTCGGATTGGAATGGTCACCGATGGTATATCAGGACATACAACATATATTAAATTGTGGCATCATGTAAACATGCATTTTAATTAAGTAACCCAACCAGCTATGTTCACTCCAACTAATTTGAGAAGGGGCATGATTCCAAAGGATAAGGAAGGGGAATGTTGAACATTGAGTCATGGGGGAAGAGCCATGTGTCACCACTCTCTTTTTCTCACCACCACCTTAGCTATTCCATTGTTAGTTGGGGTCAGGGATTGGCTGGCAGAAGACCACCACGCTCACACTCTCTCCACGATGAGCCTTGGGGTAGCGGATGGTCTATCCACTAGGGGGATCGAGAGTCTGTTCGTTTCCCTCATGCTGGGTAGAGTTAAAAGATTCCACATTTTGTTGTTGGGGGTTCGCCTTCCCTCTCTCACACTGATTGCTAGTCTGTGATTTTTCTTCCCCGTTCACGCAGAAATATGGTTCTCCTCTACCTCACATATTTGTTGGCCTGCGGATCAATTCTTTCCTCTGTTCACGCAGAGTTTTGTGTCTTTTTCCACCATTGTCAGACTGCATAATGGTTATGTTATTTCCATCGCTGAATCATGGCTGTAATGGCATCAATAGTTCTATGGGTTGTGTCTTTGTCCATCACGCATAGTTGGGAGTTGTTCTTTCCCCATTTTCTTCCTGTGCAATTTCTCCAGCAGTTGCATTGAGGATCGGGTGCTGTGGGTTCATAGTCATTTGTGGGCTGCTGTTTGCCCACATTTTACTTAGCTGTGTTTTCCCTTTTTGTGGTGGCATCACTTGAATAATTGCTGAGAGTTCCTACGTTCTGGTCGATTGTGTTTTTCCCTTGTAAAAGATTGAATAGCTGTTTGGCTACTTTCATGCAGTGGTTTTGTCCTCGGAATATATTGGAGTGGTGAATGAGGGCCTGAGGTGCTTGATAAACCTGGTGGGTTGAGAACCACACAGACAGAGCTACTGAGCTGGATTTCTTCTCCACAACCCCTGAATAGCACTGGAAGAGAGATCAGGGTTTGAGGGGCTGCATTGCAGAGAAGGGACTGATTTCCTTATGTTGGGTGTGTGTGAGTGTTCTAGAAGCCAGGATGGTTCTGGTGTTGGTGTATATAGATCTTCACTGAGCTCACCAACTTAGCATTTAGCCTTTCCCAACTCCTGGATGGCTTAATAAACCCAAATTTGTTGGCTTGGCTGATCTGTTGTTCGCCTGATAAACCCAACTGTGTTGGCTTGGATGAATTGTGTACCCTTGTGGTGTTGTTATACTTGGCTATGTGTAAGCCTGTTAGTTCCTTATTCCTTGGGGAATCATGCCCAGCTCAGGGGCGGCAACGCTGTTGAGAGATTGAGGAGCACGCGGGCCTATGGTTTTGTGGAACGTTGCAGCGACGTAGCTGGTTGCGGAACAAGCTCTTATTAAGATAAGTATTCTTTCCTAACTTGTGTCTGCAATTATGTTTACCGTTGATGAATGATGATATACATGTTAAATGCTGATTTGTATATGCATGAGTATTGAATGATATGTTTTGCTTCTGTTGTGTATATGAATGATTATGCCCTGTAATATGTTTGATTTTTTAAGTATCATGCTTCAGCATTACATACATGTACGTTCATGTTTGTTGGGATAGATGCTCGGATGATTTGATGTATAGTAGCATCCTCTTCGCCGGTCGGAGGATCAGGGATGTTACAGAAACTATGCAAATTTTCTTTTCTTTCTTTCTTTAAAGTGCAAAACCCTTTCATTAGAGCTGCATGAGTTTTCTGGGCTGCATATTTACTTCTGAATATCCTTTCAAATGTGTCCCAGTTTGGGATTGAGTTTGTAGGCACAACAAAATACCATGAGGCTGCTACTCCTTTCAGGGTATGTGGAAATAATCTGCAGACTACATCTTCATGTTCTCTAGCCCTTATCCCTTCTATAGCCAAGTAAAATCTTTGCAAATGATCATCTACCAAATTAGAGCTGCATGAGTTTTCTGGGATGCATATTTACTTCTGAATATCCTTTCAAATGTGTCCCAGTTTGGGATTGAGTTTGTAGGCAGAGCAAAATACCATGAGGCTGCTACTCCTTTCAGGGTATGTGGAAATAATCTGCAGACTACATCTTCATGTTCTCTAGTCCTTATCCCTTCTATAACCAAGTAAAAGCTTTGCAAATGATCATCTACCAAAATCTTTTCACTTGGGAAACATTTTCTCAAAAGCCTGAGGTAAGTCATGTAAAGGGGGTGTCAGGTTTAAAGGTGGCCTAGCCCTCCAAGCCGGTGGTGGATTTGGTGGGTTGGGTGGCTGATTTGCATTCACATTTGCCATGAGTCATGAGGTGGTGAGTGAATAGGGGTATGAATAGGTGAACAATAAGGTGTATCTGGGCCCACTTGATTCAAAGGCTGGACAACTTCCTGTAAGGTTGTTTCTACCAGTTCTTCAAAATCTCCAACCAACACTGCGTCTTCCAATATAGGACAGTCTTTCTTTCAATATTCTCTTTTGGGTAAGACAGGAATAATTGGTAATCCTCCAATCTTCTTCACATATGCCCTAGTATGTCTTCTTAGATCATTAACTACTTCGTTATCGATAGAATATAGATGCTCTTTACCATTCTCTTCAGGAATTGGATTGGGAAACAGTCTGCTTTCAGAACTATCACCGGTGGAATAATCTCAAGAAAATAAGTTTCCTTGGCCAGCCATGCACTGGCGGCCCTCCTTCTAGCGCCAAAAACTGTTGAGGCCTGGAAAATCACAGATAACAATAGTTAGGGATTCTCCCCAGTAAACGTTCCCAACTAGCCCGTTATTGTTTGGTATGGGGAATCCGTCTGGTTTACGGTCCGGCTACTGTAGGTCAAGTAACAAAATAAAAGGTTTTATCGGTTATGGCCCAGTCCACCATGTATGTTTTTAGTTTTTTTTTATTTAAGTATGAGATGCAAGTGCCTATCTAAAAATGCAGATTGATAGAGAATACGAGGAGTGGTCACAATGTGATGCACAGGTTCTTACCTCTCATGTTAACTCTCTCGCATCTAAACCACACACAACAAGAAAAACTAAAACTAACTATCTAACCTATCCCTAGGGAGAAATATTATTATTCATCAATGAGTAATGTATTTTGTGCATGCATTAAGAAAAATCACAGATAGCTGTTACTTATTTCAAAACACATGAACTTTTATAGATAGATGAACAACCAGATAGCTAATTGTTTATGAATAGCATTCATTACTCACAGTGGAAATTTCATAGAATAAACTAGAGCGTATTCATAACAAGAACATAGGTTCAAATACTTAGAACGATCTCACAATTAATGGCTAATAGCTGAAAACGAAATAGTTCACATTCAACAAATCCATAGCACAACATTTGAAACCTTCCACAAATCTTTCTCCAACAGGAAACTTGTAATTTCTTTATTGCAAAAGGAAATAGTTCTTCTTACAACATACTCTCACAAATATATCTGGGAAAAAGTCTTTGACTCTATCTAACTCTCCTATACTTATACTACAAGAAAAACTCTTGGGCTACCCCTTGGTGACCTTTGGGCTCCCCTAAACCGTTCAGTCCCATGATTTTGTCTTTTAGTGAATGATCATGATTTATACAATACGTTACATTTCAGATTAAGATTTTAAGAGCAATTTATAAAAAGGGACTAGCTTGGTAACTGATTAAATTTTCCCAATCCCGGGCCTCTGCTGCTATTGATCTATTTGAGATCTCAGACCCTTACTTTCTTCTCCTCTTTCTTCATCTCTACCTCTTCATTTTCTTTCTCTTCCTTCCTTGCTGCCTCCTTTCTTCTACTTTGTCTTCTAGACATATCTTCTCTATAGTAGCAATTACCCTGTCATGAATAACCAGTTCTTAGATCACTTAGCGTTTGAAAAAGTAATGCAAACTGTGTTAAAACATACATCTTGTAAAGTGAGCTATCAAAAATATTAATGCACGAAGAGAAAAAATGATAATGCAATGAAAATCCTGCCCTTTCGTATCTTGAACTTTGCTAAATCCACTGTCCAAACTAAAATCGCAAGCCCAAAAAACAAACTCTTTACTCAATCCAGGCTGCCTCTGGACCAATTCGACATCCTCCAATGAAAGCATGAGAGCTGACAAAAGTAACCGCCATCGAAAAATAGGGTAAAATCACATGAGAAAGGCAGGAAAACCCTCACCAGCAGGAAAAATACTAAGCAATCGGATGGTTAGTGCACTAAGGAGCCGCAACGGTGGAAGACATAAGGACTATGGCCTCCATGACAAAAGGACATCATCGACGATCGAAAGAATGAGGAACTAGCTAGAAATGCATCGGCAGATAAATCAGCTAAAAATTATAAATATAGTACAAACGATCGCCACAACAGCAGATGCCAAACTGACTATGGACCCTGCAAATCATGAAACCATCAGTGATCAGAACAACTAAAGATCATGCATCGACAAAGCAAAGGGCTAGTCCTCCGATCAAATGTCAAAAATAGTTTCGAATAGCGAAAAGAAAACAAATCATTTTAAAAACAAAACTCATGGAATCAACAAAGATATGGGCTTCTGTCGGGGTGCTTGCAATCTACCATTCAGAACGGCGGCAACACAAAGGACTAATGCTCCGATCGTGAGAAAACAGAAAATGTCGATAGTCAAAAGTTTTGAAAAAAATAAACAAAGGAGATAAAAACCATCGGCAAAAAACATGACTGTCCATCATGACATTCGTAATTTACCTTTCGCAACAGTGGCTGCGTAAAGAACTACTGGCCCGATTCACTGTTCAAACGAACTCCGACAGCGATAAAGGAAATCAATCCATAAGTAAAAAAACTTCAAACTTCACAGTCAAAAGCATTTGTAGACAAAAAATAATCATTCATCCTCCGAAAGTGGTAAACAATTGAACTCAGTTCAAACTCAGGAAAATCCAAAATTGTAGCAAAGGAACAATAGAGTTTGGGGAACCAATAAAACCAGGCAAGATAAAATCAACAAGGAGGGTCCAAAATTTTAAAAATTTGGGAAGAAAGTTGGAGCTGCAACAGGCCCATGCATGGAAGAAGTTCATCAATGACCAAGCTGGCCCTTCTTCATAAAGTTTTTTGAAAATTTTGATTTAAAATGTAATATAATGTATTCATTATGTGCACATGCTACGAGACAAAATTTTGGAAATGAAAGGTTGGGGAAGCTCAAAAGAAATTGAGGGGCAGCCCAACAGTTTTGTTTTTGTATAAATACAGGAGAGTTTTAGATGTAAAGGGACCTTGCTTTCCCAGACTATATTGAGAGAGTATTGTAAGAAGAACTATTTCCTTTTACAATAAAGATTCACATGTTTCTGTTGGAGAAAGTTTTGTGGAATGTTTCAAATATTTGCTATGGACCAGTTGAATATGAACTATTTTGTTTTCAACTTATTTCCATTAACTATGAGATCATTCTAACTCATTGAATTTATTTTCATGTTATGAATGTACTCTGGTTTATTATGTGAAATTTCCACATTGAGTAATGAAGGTTTTAATTAACAATAAGCTATCTTGTTGTTTATATTTCTATTGATGTTCATGTGTTCTGAAATATTCACAACTATCTGCGATTTTCATTATGCATGCACTATAGTACATTACTCACCATTGATAATAGTTTTTCTCCCTAGGGATAGGTTAATAAGTCTTAGTTAGTTTCTTGTTGTTTGTGATTTATATGTGAGAGAGGTAAGACGAGAGGTAAGAACCTACGCATCACATTGTGACCCTCCTCGTTATCTCTATCATCTGCATTTTAGTTAGGCACTTGCACATCATACCTTAAACACACACACAAAAAAAATATACACGGTGGATCGGGCCGTAATCGGTAAAACATTTTAATTGTTACTTGTCCTACGGTAGCCGGACCGTAAACCGGATGGATTCCCCATACCAAACAGTAACACGCTAATTGGGAACTTTTATTGGGGAGAACCCTAACTGTTGTTACCTGTGATTTTCCAGGCCTCAACAATTCCTTACTAGATGTTCCCATTTCAGGAGAGGAGATGCCATAGGCTGTTATTCATGGCTCTGATTGAGCTACCTGCAAGGATGATGTCTTTGGTTGGACTAGAGATACGAGGTGATTGAGGAATCAATTAGAATGTTATTTGGATTACCATGGAAAGGGATCCACCCAAAGGAGATTATGCTGGTTGGTGTAGGAACATAGGCTTGAGTTATAGAAGTTACATGGATTTTTGAAAGTCAAAGTAAATTTTACTAAAGAGAGTGGATTAGCTTAAATTTACTTGATTGTACTCAGATAAGATTGAATAATTTTTTTGAGGATATCGAATACTAATAATGTAACAGCTGGTAGGATTAATAAGGTTTTTTTAAGCAGAAATCATAGGGTCTAGATTTACTAAGTGATTCGATTCAGAATTAGTGGATCTGAGTAACCAAATAAAGATTGTATTTAAAGAAGGATTTGTAGAGTTAGTAGAAGGAGCAGGGGTTGGTAAAATTAGCAGAGTTAGCAGTGGATAGCAGGTAGATGTTAAGGGATAGTTGCAGAAAAGAAATTCACTAGATGAAATAAAACCTCTTTTATTCTAAATTTTTGAAGGAAGAAACCCAGCTTGTTTTTGAAATTGTCTCTTGTGTGTTGATCAAAGGGGAGAATTTATGTTAATTTGTCTCAGGAGTTGATAGTTTATTGCATTTTGACAAATTCATTTGAAATCCGTAAATTTATCTATGTTTTTTTGTCTACATCCATTTGAATTATCATTAAATTTATGAATATTTGGTTATAGATCTATTGAAAATCCACCGTACACATTTAGTGTAAACAATGTGCAAGTCAAATTTTGACTCATGGTTTAAAGCACCGCGGAGACACAACATGACCGACTAGTTTGGTGACATTTAGAAAAATTTAGTAGGATTGTGTAACTGATTCATGACACCCTTGCATCAAGTGGTATCAGAGCTTGGATCAGTAAATTGCTCTTGTTTATGAAGGGAAAAAAATATTTTTCACCTTTACCTTTGGAAGAAGCAAGAGAGAATTTGAATAGTAATAGTTTGAGGAAAAACTTGTTACCTTCAGAAATGAAATTCAAAGTTCTAGTTGGACGTGGCAGAGGATGTCAAAGAGGTAGACCTGTTGCGAACACATATGTAATATTCCAAACTGAATATGGTATAGATTATTGTGATATTTCTTGTGTTCTGGTTGATGACTCCTCACACTTCTCTGATCAATACATTCCTTCACCTCTGTTTTGTTTGTAAATGAGGATGTAATGCTTGAATAGGGTTTATTATTAGGAACTTTCACAACAATATTCAGGGTTCCTTATCATACTAGACTTGCTGATATATACTCAGTGATGATCTCTATTTGTATCCAATATCAGACTTAACCCAGAGATTCATAAAAATTTCAATATATATCCATAAAAAACAGCAGCATAGAAATAATGTAAACTCAAGAAACTATCAGATCTGAATAGAAGTTTAACCAATAAATAGAAGTCTAATATTTTTATTAAAGGATCACTATTACATGCTTGGAAGTGTTCATGGGAAAATTTGGAACAAGAATTCCTTCCTAAGCACTAAGATAATTGCTTCTCTGCTGTAGCAGTCTTCTCAATAACAATATCATGCTGCCACAGTCTTCTCAATAACAATATCACGCTGCCATAGTCCACCTCTATGCCCAACTCGATAGGATGATGCCCAATCTTAATTTCACATGCAATGTACAGGCATAATATAGTTCATTATCAAATTTGAATAAGTTGAGATATGGACATACCGGGTCTTCTCAAGTGACCTTTCACATTTAGCAGAGACGTGTTGCTTGAATAGATTAATGCTGGCCTTATTTAATGATCCCTTTTTCATGTGTATATCTAGCTGTCCTAGTAGCGAAAGATCCAAGGATTCAATACCTCAAATATCAGTCTTGGTCCTTCAAATAATAAATGGTTGTGGTGAGGTTGAATAGCTATTCATAGATAAAATATGTGACAATATAGAGGTTGCTGCCTTTATGCATGATGGGCTGCCCTAGATAATCATGTTTTTCATACTGTTCTTACAACCGCCCAAAAATAATGTGTCGTTCTTCTCTTCTATGAACTGTTTAAGCTCAGGTGCTTAGCAGACACCACACATCTGATATGAATAGATTAGCTTATCATTGAAGAATGTACCCAGCTGTGTTGTGGGCTAATCTTTTCCCTAAATCCTCATGAACTCGATCTCTACTTATTTCTCTAACAATCTTTGTTGTCTTTGAAGTATAGTGATAGATCTAGATGACTCTATCCTCTGAAATTTACTAGGGTGGATATATTTCACCACCAAACCCAATGTTAGCTAAGGAATTCACCCTCAACCCTAATTAGCTCTCAGAGCTCTCCAAACCTGTCTCCAAAAAGATGAATAATAACAATAATCCCTTTTGGTTCAACTAACCTTCTTATATAGATTTTAGGGTTTGCATGCATGTCACTTTTAGGGTTTGCATGCATGTCAGTTTTAGGGTTTGCATGTATGCTATTTTTAGGGTTTGCATGCATGCCATTTTTAGGGTTTGCATGCATGTCATTTTTAGGGTTTGCATAGAATGCCATTTTTAGGGTTTGCATGTGTTAGCACCAGAATTGAACCAAAGGTTGTGGAAGGGATCGCTCCCGAGTAACAAAAAAACCACTTTTGGCCGTGCCTCCAGCCCGACGCGGTCAGATAGCGATCTCTCATTCGTCACTGGAGCAGCTCCACATAAGGTTGTTAGTCTTGTGTGTCACCAGAGTCTACTCTGCATAGGATTTTCAATCGGTATGATCAGGGGGCTAGGATCTTGAATAGGGCAAAGTGCGTCGAGGTAGGTGCATGTTGAGGTTATCGGGGTTAAAGGACCATGGGAAAATGGAGTCGAAACCTACACAAGAAATGATTACAGATGGAAAGAATGATGAAAGGTAGAAAACAGAGGCAAGATAGCTGCTGATTTCCTAATCAAGAGATTTTAGTGGGTGTTTTGGAGGACAAGAAAGAACAGTCCATCTCATGGAGCATTGGTGAGATGAATTCCATGAGACTTTAGAAGAACCATTGTTAATGCCTAGAATAGTAGTCGGAGCGTAGCAAGTACGAATTCTGAACCACTATACCCTATGTTGCAGGCATGAAAGCAATAAAAAAAATGGAGTGAAAACAAGGAAACACAATTTACACGTAAAGAAAGCACTTATTGGGAAAAATAACAACACAGGAATCTCTGCTGTGAATGACAGTCTTCCACTGCAATTTTATTCATACACAGGTATCAATATTTTACAAATGGGAGCCTCAACTCAGGATTGTTTCCCAATCTAATTCTCTAACTCCTTTCTCCCTCTATCGGGAGCATTTTTATACAATCCTAATGCTGAGACTACATAATAAAAAATTGTTACAAGTCGCCATCCAATGTTAACAGTGCAAAGAGTGGGCTATCGCCATGTTTTACAAATAGAAACAAACATTATGGTGCTAGTGGCTTTATTCATCTCGGCTAACAGTTCGACACGTTCGGCCGCCACGACAGATGATGAGTATGATGCCTGCTTCTATACTTTGAGGTGTGTGCTTTCACCACATTCAAATGCATCTTTTCGCATGGGCACACACTGGCGAGGTATTTGGCATCCTAGGTCACGGTGTCTCACTGTATAGGAGGTGGCAATGAACTTCCTCTGGTATAGTGGATCCATGCTGCATATTCCCTATAGTGTACGCTTCCATGTTGCGTTGGATTCACCCTGTGTGAGCAATGGATTCGTCGACTACTTTACTCATTTTTGTCAACTAGTCCACACAAAGTCACCTCATAGGGATGGCTTCCTTTGGAATGAACATGTGCCACACTTGTGAACAAGGAAAACTGTGCCACTGGACAAGACTTCCACCTCAGGCGTATCTTGGATGGCATTGAAGGAATCGGCTAATCTGTGATGAGGAATATTAGACATGTGAATGCCCCCTCCACTGTCATTTCCACACAGGATAAGAGATTTGCACTTCAAGAGTCTTCTTCAGCCGTTCGATCAAAGGAAGATTTTGTATCCACTGTCCACATTCCACTTATCTCGGTGCCGATCTTTCTCTTTGGTACGTCACAGGTGGTTTGGATTGTGATAATTTCTGAGCCATGGATAGAGGCCAGCCCTCACATAGCCATCGATCAGAATAGGCCCACCCTTTTTCGCAATGGAGAACTCAACTATTCGCCTGTGCTGGTTTTCCCTGCGAAATGAACCATATCCGCTGATCTTTTCTCACTTTTATCACAGCTGCTGATACTTTTGACCTCTATGCCTTTTCGCGATCTGCGATTGTGGTTTTACCCGCACAAATATGAATTGCGAAATCACTGTAGGCCATATATCTACCCCAAGCCACATCTCAACCATCAAAAGCTTCCGGTCATTAATGAATTTCACGATCCGGGAAAGGATCTTGGACCGCGCATGTTTGTCCGTGCGAAGCAATCTGAAACCGTTGATATGCCTCTGATCAATCGTAGCCCTTGAATATGGATCGCGCACAATGTCATGATACACTTACCGCTTTCATCGTTGAAGGATGGTCACACAATATTCGAGGGGCTAGGACCCTTACTGAACCTCTGTCAAGCGCTCAAATCAACTGTTAAAACAGAGTGTTAACAACTGTTTCCAAAAAGATGAATAATAACAACGATCCCTTTTGGTTCAACTAACCTTCTTATATAGATTTTAGGGTTTGCATGTCACTTTTAGGGTTTGCATGCATGTCACTTTTAGGGTTTGCATGCATGTCGGTTTTAGGGTTTGCATGTATGCCATTTTTAGGATTTGCATGCATGCCATTTTTAGGGTTTGCATGCATGTCATTTTTAGGGTTTGCATGAATGCCATTTTTAGGGTTTGCATGCATGTGACTTTTAGGAACATTATAGTCCTCCATCGCCAAAGATTGCTTGTCCTCAAGCAATCAACAACTGTCAACAAAAAAATGCATCCAGACACCAATACCAGGATCCCATATGAACCGCTGGATCACCTCATGCCTCCTTAATGAGCCAAGTAATCATAAGTTGCATGAACTCAAAAGATTTCTCCGTCATGCCTCCAAGCCTAAGCATCCCTCAAAAAAAGTCCTGAAAGTGGAGGTTGGCCCTCTCCTCTATAGCAAATCCACTGATGTCAATTGAGCCTTTAAACCTGGGTGTCTCCATCTCTGTCATATACCTTTCTACCCAATCTCTGTATGTATACACTTCCTTGTTGGCTGGTTCACAAGGAATGTGCTCAACTACCTCTTCCATGGTTGAACCACTATCCCACAAAGGCAACTCATGATCCCATACCTGATCCAAATCCTTTGTGTTAGATCTCTCCTCAGTCACCTGCAATTTTGAGTTCTCATGTAGAATCATTGCTGAAGGCTCTCCCATCAAACCAGGAGTGCGACTCATGCCCTCATGGGTCACAACTATCCTGCATCTTGTGTAGGTTGCGATATCCTCTTGGGAACTCACTCGACTGGTGTCATCTGAACCAGGATCCCACACATCTGTAGTATACCCATTTCGGAAAATAAGGGATGCGTCCATGTCACTATCGGCTAGTCCTTGGAATATGTCTCCCATCAACGCATTTGCATCTACAACCTAAACCATTAATGGCCCCTCCACAAGATGTGGCTCATAACCTCCATACTGTTCAACATGTATAGAATCAGTCCTCTCTACTCGTTCCCGTGATTCTAACTGAGGTTCCTGTTCTACCTTCTCTTCTACCTTGTGTTCATCCCGAATACCCAAGGGTGCAATCTCTGATCCCTCATGGTCCAAACTGTCATATGACAAGAAAGACTGTGTGAACATGATCTCATCTTCTTTAGGACTCCTACCTGATAATGGATCTTTGATTTCTTCATGATCAATTTTAGGTTGATATATGATTGTTTATTTATTACACTCTAAACTACAATCCAACATAGATACTTTTGGATGCCTTTTTAATAAACATACCAAGTCTTCCCTTCTTGCTTTGTAGTAATGAATCTTCAAACCATTGCAAATTATGCTCTAAGCTTTGTTGTGTCTTAGCAAGGTTCCTCATTAAATCCTCCCAAGTAGGATCCTTTTCCTCTATTGGCGAGGAAGCAAGGAAGGTGGGTAACAACTTTCCATCTATAGTTCTTTCCATTGATGCAACCCCTGTAAGATCCCTTGCGAATCTGACTCGAACAGTTTTGAGGATGGATATGTAATTGATCTTTGCGATCACAATAAAGGCACTCTCTTGGAAGTTGTAGCAGACTTTAAGATTATTTTTTTCTTGGAAATAGATACACTTCCACAAAAATGAAATGAACTCTCCACAACTAATGTGTGAAATTGCTTATAACACCATGTTCATGCCAATTTCCCCATAGCTGAACAAGAACATGCTCTTATACCACTGTAATATTTCAAACTGAATCTGGTATAGATTATTGCGATTGTTCTTGTGTTTTGGTTGATGACTCCTGACACTTCTCTGATCAATAAATTCCTTCACCTTTGTTTTGTTTGTAAATGAGGATGTAATGCTTGAATAGGTTTTATTATTAGGAAATTTCACAACACAATTCAGGGTTCCTTATCATACTAGACTTGTTAATATATACTAAGTGATGATCTCTATTTGTATCCAATATAAGACTTAACCCAGAGATTCATACAAATTTGCAATATATATCCATAAATAACATCAGCATATAAATAATGTAAATTTAGGAAATTATCAGATCTGAATAGAAGTTTAACCAATAAATAGAAGTCTGATATTTTTATTAAAGGATCACTATTACATGCCTGGAAGTGTTCGTGGGAATATTTGGAATAAGAATTTCTTCCTAAGCACTGATATAATTGCTTCTCTATTGTAGTAGTCTTCTCAATAACAATATCATGCTGCCACAGTCCACCTCTATGCCCATCTCGATAGGATGACTCCCAATGCTAATTTCACAAGCAATGTACATGGAGAATATTGTGCATTATGAGATTTGAATAAGTTGAGATATGGACATACTAGGTCTTCTCAAGTGACCTTTCACATTTAGAAGAGACGTGTTTCTTGAATAGATTAATGCTGCCCTTATTTAATGATCCCTTTTTCATGTGTATATCTAGCTTTCCTAGCAGTGAAAGATCCAAGGATTCACATCTAGCTTTCCTAGCAGCGAAAGATCCAAGGATTCGCTACCTCAAATATCAGTGTTGGTCCTTCAAATAATAAATGGTTGTGGTGAGGTTGAATATCTATTCATAGAGAAAATATGTGAGAGTATAGAGATCGCTTCCTTTATGCATGATGGGATGCCCTAGATAATCATGTTTTTCATACTGTTCATACAACCTCCCAAAAAGAATGTGTTGTTCTTCTCTTCCATGAACTGTTGAAGCTCACGCCCTTAGTAGAGACCATGCAGATTATATGAATATATTAGCTTATCATTGAAGAATGCACCCAGCTGTGTTGTAAGCTAATCTTTGTCCTAAATCCTCATGAACTTGATCTTTGCTTATTTCTCTAACAATATTTGTTGTATTTGAAGTACGGTGATAGATCTGGATGATCTATCCTCTGAAATTGACTAGGGTGGATAGATTTCACCACTGAACCCAATGTTGGCTAAGGAATTCACCCTCAACCCTAATTAGCTCTCAGAGCTCTCCAAACCTGTCTCCCAAAAGATGAATAATAACAATGATCCCTTTTGGTTCAACTAACCTTCTTATATAGATTTTAGGGTTTGCATGCATGTCACTTTTAGGGTTTGCATGTCACTTTTAGGGTTTGCATGCATGTCACTTTTAGGGTTTGCATGCATGTCATTTTTAGGGTTTTCATGTATGCCATTTTTAGGGTTTGCATGCATGCCATTTTTAGGGTTTGCATGGATGAAATTTGTAGGGTCTGCATGCATGCCATTTTTAGGGTTTGCATGCATGTCACTTTTAGGAACATTACACACAGAAGTGATGGACGAATTGAGAATTCTGTAAGAATAAATGAAGGCCATGAGAGAAGCTAGAAGAGGAGATCCTGAAGCAGGTGATGTCAGTGAAGCTGAATAGGAAACTAAACCCAAAAAAGAGATGACAGAGGAGATTATTGGTTTAAAGTTTTTAAAGTCAGTCATTAGGGCTAGTTCAAAATCTAGAGTAGATATAGTTGCATACAACGGAGGGTTAAATCCCGAAGAATTAGTTGATTGGATCAATGCAATGGACAAACATTTTGATTTTGCTAAAGTTCCTGAGGATAAGAAGGTTAATTTGCAGTGAATAGACTCAAAGGACATGCTTTGCTTTGGTGGGATGGTCTATAGGAAGAAAAGAGAAGAAACCATAAAAAACACATAAAAAGTTGGAGTAGAATGATTGTCAAGTTGAAAGACAAGTTTTACCTAGAGATTTGTTGGTGAAAAATATTAAAAATTTTATAACATATCAAACGATTCAATTGTCAACCTTGAGAGATCGTATACTTATAAGTGCAAGAAATGTATATGTAGGATCAAAGTGATACTAACCTATTATACAACTGAAATTGAATCTAATTTATGAAAATAGGAAATTGTATGAAAATAAATCTAACCTCAGAAAGCATGAAATTGCATAAATTAAACTTGGTAAAGAAATACTGAAATTAAACAAGGGAAATATAATATATAACAAAAAGCATGTAACAAATGACAAACGATAAATAGATGCGAGATCACGACAAATATATACTAACAATTCATAAGAAAGAAATCACTAAAAATCTATGTTAACAATTCATAAGAAAGAAACCCAAATTAACATGAGAGAGAGTAACAGGATTTGCGTTAAAGCATCATCTCCATTACATAACAATAAAAAATCCACTCTATGACTAACTCTCAGAAGACATAAACTATTTCTCTACTTCCACACCACTAGAGAGGTCTCTACCAAAATGATGAGAGAGCCCTCTTATTTATACATGAATTCAAGATAAACTACTCATAATTAAAATCCACTTTCCTCTCAACTTATCCCTCAAAATTCTGCAACATACCCACTTTTATCTCAACTTATCCCATCAAATCCTCCAACAAATATGGGATGAGATATTCTCTCCACATTCCCATAATCCTCTCCTTGAAATTAGCTTGGATTATCTCCTTTAAATATTGAAAAGACAGAGAAAACATTTGGGCAGCTTTTGAATACTCCTTGGTTGAAAGCTTCAAATATCCCTACATTACAAAGTTCACACAAATATTTGAGATATATATGAAAAACATATTAATTTCTAATATTTAATCAAGAATTGTCTTAAAAATACTTAAAACAAATAATTTAGAAAATGATAATATAAACCCATATGTATTATGAAAGTGGTGGAGATTAATGGTTTTATGGAAGGATAAAATAGGAATAAAGGTGACAAATGGAATATGAAAGATGAATAAAATGTGGTATTTTTGCGACCAAACATTCCCGCCAACTTAACTTGTTGCATGTCCTCATGCAACTATGCATTGATCCTCCTTAAAACTTTTGGCTTTGTAGCTGGGCTTTACATGATGATGGTATGTAACAGTAAATCATTCCATGATTTGAAATGCATGAGTGGTAGTGATTTTCCTTATGGTTGGTTCTTGTGTGTCAACCATGAAAAAAAAATGTTGGTTCTTGTGTTAACACCATTTGCTCGTTTTACTTGTATTTTTTGCTGCAATACATAAGATTTAAAAGTATACATGCATTAGAAATGATGAACCATCAATGTATATTAGAAATCCTTTTCTTCATATTATGAATCATGCCAATATATATAGAAATGTTTACAAAGCATAGTTTGGGAAAGACATGTTGGTTAGTGGTAAATGAGATGAAAAATGGTAATGAATACTCCCCCCCCCCAACTGAAGATGTATTATGTGTATGAAAATGAGAAAGGGGATTTTATGAGGGATTTTCCAAATTAATTTATTTCTAGCATTCAAGGAATTGCATGATTAAATATTAGAAAAGAACATACCTTCACTTACCCAAAAAATTTGTGAACTATGCAATAGGAATGTGGCTACTGTTGCTGGATCATAGAATGTGAAGTGAAAGAACCTGAACTGCTGCTTGGTTGGATGAAGTAGAAGATGAGAGATGAAAGTAGAACTATGGTACTCTCATATGGCTAGAAGTATATTGTAAAACTGCTGATGGTCATGAAAAATATATAGTCTTCACCTGCTGCAAAACTCGATGGTACAATTCTCACCATGCGAATAAATGTGTTTATGTTGAGCATGGAAAGAAGTCATTGGATTACTAACCATTGGTGAATTTCATTAACCAATGAAAGGAAATATCACCATTGATGTCAATGAGTGCCAAGGTACCTAACACTACAACAAAACCTTGTGATTAGCGTCTCTTTTAGCTTCCTTTTTAGCGTCCACTATCACTTTTAGTGTATTTTTCATCATTTTTTGGACAAAGCGGATGCTTTTCCACGGGATGGTGCTTTTAATGGCATTATTTGCGTCTCTTTTTAAAATTTGGTGCTATTTTGGATGCTAATTAGCATCCCAATTAGAGTCCTTATTAGCGTCCCAATTAGTGTCCCAAATAGCGTCCCAAATAGCGTCCTAAATAGCCTCCCAATTAGCATCCCAATTAGCATCCTAATTAGCATCCCTTTTGAAAAGTTGGCGCTATTTTGGATGCTAATTAGCATCCCAATTAACGTCACAATTAGCGTCCCAATTAGCATCCCAATTAGAATCCCAATTAACGTCCTAATTAACATCCCAATTAGCATTCCAATTATCGTCCCTTTTTAAAAGTTGGCGCTATTTTGGACGATAATTAGCATCCCAATTAACATCCCAATTAGTGTCCCAATTAGCATCCCAATTAGCATCACAAAATCATCCCATAAAATGCCAAGAATAGCCTCCAAAAAAACGTCCTGAATAGCATAGCACCATATATTAATCCAGGGTTAGCGACAAAAATTGCATCATGAAAAAAATTCAACATAGTGTCAAGTATAGAGCCAAGAATTGCACCTAGAAAACATAAAACATAGTGCCAGGTATAAATCTAGGTATAGTGCCTAGAATAATGCCAGAAATTTTGAAAGGAACTGTGCTAGGAATTGCACTAGGATTAGAGCTAGGAATTGTGTTCGAAAAATGTTCGACATAAGTGGGACATTGTGCTTCCTCTCTACTTAAGTGTTGGGAATCAACTACCTATCAATAGGTGGGACATTGTGTTGCATTGCAAAGAAAACTCCACACCGATATCTCTCTCTATATCACGGAATAAAACATACAACACTCTTGGGTGGAATTGAATCCTAGTAAGGGGAATATCACCACCCCTTCTTGACCAACTAGTCAACTCCTTGATGGTGAAAAAAACATATCTACATATATCCAAGTAGGAGAATTAGTAGTCATGTGTGTAAAATTCAAGATGGCTAAAGGACTGATTGGATAAATACCCAAGAGCACATTGGATAAATACTTCTGAATGGTAGTAAGTCCTCTCAACAGATTCAATTGTCATGGATTCTAAACAACAATTTCACACATTCTTATATATTTGTGTACCTATCAAGTTATGAACACATCGACACATATCAAAGAAAATAAATAATTCATTTGTTTTTCTCATAAAAGTTGCAATTCATCCATACGCTTCAAAGGATATATTTTCAAAATATGGCAGTAATAAATAATTTGAATCACAATACAATAGTTTTTGTTTTGACTTGCATTTTCCTAGACAAACTAGGTGGACTCTCCTTGGGATAAGTTTAGGGTCTTATGCCTTGTTAATTTTCTATGGAGTTGATGGTCCATGCATGTTGATCTAGACTACCACATAAGAACTACATATGGAATCTTTATCCTAGATGTAACAATGTGGCTCATGAGTGATGCATTGTAAGGCCTTGAGACAACACATAATCTCAATGGAGGGAATATTCTTTCAACTACAAGTGGGATATGTTTGTATTTTGCGATTTATAACATCGATAATGGATCTCATGACCCACACCATGGTATAAGGTTTAAATTTATGGCCTAATTTCACACCATTTGTTTACAGGGTCATGGACCATCACATAGCATGAATCTACATATAAAATACATAGTCTACATGTGAGATATGGTGATCTTTTGAAAACTTGCACATAGGGGTTGGTTCTTGACGCGTGACTTAAAATATAGTAAAAAATATGGTCTTAAGCTGTAACATTTGCCTCTAAAGCTCATGCTCCATACGTGGGGCCCCAAATTACCACCACAAGCCCTCCACATGGAATATAAGATTTGGAATGATGAAGTGATAATTCCCTTGGTGTATTGTGGTGGAAATTGAGGTATAAAGGGGCCTTATTCAAGAGGAACATGCCCTAAGTAACCAACACATGGACATAGTAAAAAATGGGTGAATTTGTCATGGTGACAATTTTAGATGATAAGGGTGTGATGCTGTGCATAATTTTTGTAGTAGTGAAGGCCATCTTAGTGAAGTGCATCAGTGAACATATTTTTTGAAGAAAAGTTCCTTAGTGGTAAGTGCCTTGGTGAATCATGCTTCACATATATAATTTTGCTAATAATTGCTTCAGAAGAATGTCTTGGTGGTTGAATGACAACCTTCAACTAGTAGCATGACTCATGACTTGTATGGGAAAAATATGGAGTGACCTGCTAATGAGCGACTTGGTGGTCACAACAAATTCATTTGCAAAATGATACATGTAACACTGGAACAACATGAAAATGAAGTAAATTAGTTTCATTCTAATGACATGCATGGACTAAATGTTCCAAGGCATGGATTCATGGTAACACGATGGAAAAAGTGAAAATAAGCTAACATTTTTACGATAGAAACATGTTTGCAATGCTGATTGGATGGAAACAATTTCTATATTGAATGACATAGATCATACCACATATGTTCCACTCATTTGATGTATGTGGTTTACCTACACTGGGAACTCTTTAAAAAGTTGTGTATTTGATGCACTAACTAGTTCTATGCTTCTAGTCTAGGATGAGACCATTGCAGCGAGGAGTTTTTTTTTTAATGTTATCAAGAATGTTCAACTCCTTATGGCCATTTTTACACTTTCTACTATGCCCTATTTCATTTGAACCTCATTTGCATCAAGAACGTTTTTGCATTCAACCTTCATTTAATGAAAGCCTTTATGAGTGTTGACATATTCCATCATTAGAGGTAATGTTTGGGTGGGAGATATGTCCATCATTTTTAGAATTAACATGCCATTTTGAGTTTGGCACATTAAGGATGGTTATCATGACATTAGTCACAGTCCAAAATCAAAATATTGAGTTTGAATCCATAAAAGTTTCCTCTAGGACTGATGGACTATGTGTGGTCCCCAAGCCACCATAAAATCCTTTGCATATGGAACTGTTGGCCTACAAGAAGGATATGGTCTCCATTTCAATATTTGTGATACCTCTTCCTCCTAAGTTAGGTTCAACTATTCCATCCTCACATGACCCTTCAAGCATGTAACCTATATCAAGGAAGATACCAAGGACAATGGTGATTTGGAGACCAAAGTGACCAATGGGGTGAAGGGAGAAAATCCACAAGGTAATATAGATTATGCATTCTTGTAAGGACAAAGAGAAGATGCATGAGGCTAGTGATTGGAAAATTTATTATTGAACTTGACACACAAATAATAGTAAAAAGTGTTGGTGATCAAGTTTGAAAACAACTAAAACTAAATTTTGTAGAATATGTTTTTTTTATACATGCATTCCTAACTTGTATTATATAGGGGAATATTGTTTAACATTAACCTTTACATCCACTAAAGCTACACTACAACATATCTCTATTCATAAATTTCATTTTCTTTTAGTGAGCGTTTTTAATCCTAAGGGATTTTGAATATGCATTCAATTTATATAAAAGTATTGAAACAAACCAAATATCTTGTATAATGATCATAGTCTTTGATATCATGGGTAAATATGGATTTGTTAGTTTTGAAATTCAACATGTCTAAAGCGTGGAAATGTGATTTTCCTTTACCTTCTCATAGTAAGGAGTATAACCTCGAATATATTTAAGTATTTTAACCTTTAATTTTCAAAACGCTTTGAACTAGCTATTTTCATGTCATATGGTGAGTTTGTTGAATTCAACATCTCTACCTAGAAAATATTTCCTATTGATATATGTAGTTGCAAAGAAATCCATGTAAGAGAAATAATGGATGAATTAGGGCTACCAGAAAATTTGACCCTATCATGTAAAGTTGGACCTAGGGGGTTTCGAAAAATAGATCACTATTGGGATGAACACTTTTCATAGTACATAAGTTTATCACCACATATCTTATATTTATATTCTACATCCCTTTGTCAATTCGTTTCAATATCATTTAGGATAAAACTAAAGGGTGAAAAGGAACCAAGGACATACTCATGCATGCATCTCTCTAAGGATTAGTTACAATTTGTTTTTGCCACATATTCCTTAAGTGTATATAAAAGGGTCATGGTTCTACCATCATTTAAAATTGTAAATGTGGATTTGAATGGTCATTAGGAATTATCATAATGATAACACACACACATTATTGTTAATTGGAATAGGTTAACCTGCGTTGTATTTGTTACACTTATAGTATAGGTTAATAATGTTGCCTCATCTCATTGTCAACCTGTGAATTGCGTCCCATTTTGATTCCTTGTTTGCATCCATACCCCCTTTTAATGTATTTTTCTTCATTTCCTTGGCCGAGTGAGCACAATTTATTGGGTCGACACAATTTCTAACTTTCACTTCACACGACCAACCCATTTAGTGTGCACAAGTGGAGTTCTTGGGTATTTTAATTGTTAATTTGAACATGCTTCAAGTTAATATTTAGTAGCATGCCATATCGAGGAATCTAAGGTTTCTTAGAAACGGAAAATTGTTATCTACAAACATGAGTGCGATCAATATATAAGGAAAACATGGTCTAACCATGCTATGTCCATCAATGCTCTTGGCCTAATTCATGCCACGATCACACTTGTAAAGTGAAAAAAGAAAAAAAATGTTTTTGGAACTGAGCAAAATAAAAGTAAGCTTAAGAACAACAAAAAACTAAACTCGATGAGAAAGCACATCTATAAA
The DNA here is from genome assembly GCA_001517045.1 of Pseudotsuga menziesii. Taxonomy (NCBI): domain Eukaryota; kingdom Viridiplantae; phylum Streptophyta; class Pinopsida; order Pinales; family Pinaceae; genus Pseudotsuga; species Pseudotsuga menziesii. Next base: position 188,139 of record LPNX010347967.1, read on the forward strand.
AGCAAACAACTAAAAAGAACATGAAAAAAAAACACTATTTTATTAAAGAAAAATGACTAGTACCTCAAACCCTCCCACTCGTCTAAGACATAAGTGCTAAAACATATTATCACATAAATTTTTCTTATTTTATAAACACTTCCATTAAATACTCTATTGAAAGGTAGGTTGTTATAATTTTATAATGTTCTCTTTCAAGATTATCATTACCATTGCATATAATTTTCAAATAAAAATGTCTATTTGGTAAAACAATTTTAAGATTCTACCAAAGGACACAATAGAGATAACTCTATTGCACTAATAACTATAAATTTTATTAACTTCAACCTCTACAAAAATGTGGTTTGCAAATTATAACAAATTCAATTAATCTCCTCGATCAAAAAGTAATTTGGTGCATTTTTTGCATCCCATTTGCTTTTCCTCTGCCATTTCAATTGTGAAATCTCCTGCAACTGTTCAGAGATAACAAGCAGGAAATGGAGGAACCAGCGTCAATGGATGCCGATGAAAAATTTCCTTCTAAAAAATATAACAAAGGAAAAGGGAAACTCATGAGCAGTTCTATTCAAAATATGGGACCATGGGTAAAATAATATCACCCTCAATCCCTTGCAGACATCACAGCTCATAAAGATATCATCAAAACAAGCAATTGCTACCCATTTTGGTGAAACTGGTAATATTATGTTACCCATTTTGGTTTTTAGGATTTTTTGAATGTCAATCTTATGTTCAAGTTTTGTTGTTTGGGATTTAATGATTTTATAGGGGAATATTCAGGCTTTAATTTCATGTTTTAGGTTTCTGTTTTTAATGATGACTACAATGCAGTGGTGGCAATTTGATGTTTGATAATGTGTTTAAGGTTTAAAATTTGGGGTTTAAGGATGTGTTTGTTGAAAGTGTGGTGTGTCAGTATTTAGGGTTTAAGGATGCCGAAATTGTTAAAGCAGTGAATAATGTGCATTGAGTTTCAATTTTGGGGTTTAGAAATGTATGCATTGCAAGTTTATTGAGTTAGGATTTAGGAATCAGGGTTTAAGGATGTTGACATTGTTAGAGACGTGAATTTGATAGGTTGATGAGCAAGAACAAGATGCCCCATATCCTTATTCATGGTATTCCTAGTATCACAAATACATTCACTGTGTGGGCTGTAGCACACAAGCTTTATGGGAGTCAGTACTAGAAAATTATATTGGAGTTCAATGCCTCGGATGATCAAAGAATTGAAGTTGTTCACCATCAAATTCAAGATTTTGAAAGCACTCAGAGTTTTAGTTTGGGTAAGTACATTTTCTTATTAAGCCAACATTGGAGGAATTGACATATTCGAGCTTTAATTTTTTTAGTAGATATATATTTGACGTTCATGGTTGTTAAAGAGAGAACCCCGCGGTTAATTGCTTTAATCTAGGCTACATTTTAAAATCATCATTTTTTAGCATGTTAGACATTATTGTTGGATTTTAGGATTCTTGATGACAATGAAACATATTCTATCACGAATTTTCATATGGATTGCATATCTACGGAGTTCTTATTAGTAGTGATGATAGGTGAGTAGACACAAGTTCTAGTCAATGTACTAATTTTTGACGAGATATTCCCCTAAGGAATCACTACATTTGTTTGAAACTTTTAACATATATGAAATGTTGATGAAGAACTCTGTTAGGGAATCACTGTGTGATATTAGGGCTTCCAAGAGGCCTTTTAAAACCTTCAACTTGGGTTGAGCAAAATTGCACATATTTTTGAAATTCATACTAGGGAAAAATGCTATCTTTGACAACTGATATGACTAATGAATTAGTTCAATATTAATGAAAACACTGATTGAGTTTGATATTTGTTTGATCACTGATGCACCACAATTTTTTGAAAACTTCAGTTAGGGCATCACTATACTACTGCATTACTATTCTTTGATGACATATATAGATTACTGGTTAGGGTCAATAGGTTAGCACATGGATTAGGGAATCACTATGTAGATGTGATTATTCACTCATAGACAATATTGACTAAGCTAGGGAATCATTGATAATTTACTAAGATTGATGACAAGTACAAAAATCAGACATAGAATGCTAGTTAGGGAATAAAGAAACTCCTTAAACAATGATGATAAGAACAAAGTCTTATCTTCAATAAACTTGCCGATACTTTGACATGAATTCCAACTGAATGTCCAACCCCCCCCCTCTTTGGAATTGGCAATAGAATGCCCAAAATATTCACCTCTCTTCATGATTCATTCAAGCTATGATGATCTGTGACAAGCTTTGACCTACCACTCGAAAAGGAAAACCCAGGGGAAACCAAGCTTGCTCAGAAAATGTCTCAGGTATAGATAGCCTTTGTGGGTTCCTTCTTCAATTAAAAAATGTTAATGCAGTCCAGATTTTAGATTTCTGTCACTAGGTGTGGATATCTAAAGATTGAGTTGTGGCAGAAAAATGGTACTTGATTGATAGAGAGCAATTGTAAAATATTCTCATTTTTTGTAAAAAATATTTGTAGGTGTCAGTTTAATAAGCCTGTGACACTTTTCTGGTGTTTTTAGGCACTCTTGAAAATAGTTTCAGAGTCTGTATGCAAACGTGGATAATTGTTACATATATGTAATATTTTTTAGGATTTCTTGAGCTTTGTTTGCAAAATGGGCTCTGTTCTGTTCTTATTCACTCCATGTCGATATGCTTGATAGTGAGGATGCATATTTCAAAATTTCCCGCTCTAATGCATTCATGGCCTGCAAATTCGTGACAAGAGGCCTTACCCATGTTCTATATTGTATAATTGAACTAAAATTCTATCTTTAGAAACATTATTTATTTCTTCCAGCTTTGGACAAAACTCTGTAGGATCATTTGTTTTAGGTTGGTATATGGCCCTTTTCTAAGGAAGTGGGTTCTACTTTGATTACCAATGGGTGTGAGTGCTGCAACATGCCTTCAGGAGGTCTTGAATCCAAGATTGAATCATTTAAGCACAACCCACTTGACTAGAATTGTATTATATTAGTATTAGTCCCACAGAATTTTTTGATTAGTTTCAGAGATAACTAGTTGAAACGTTCCCATCGGGATAATTCATAAGATTTATGAGGATTAGCAAGCTGCTCTGAGCTGCATCCCATTGTAGATTATACAAAACAAGATGTTCTTAAATCAGGTCTTTCGATTTTTAGATTATACCAAATTTTATAGATGTTATTGCAGGGTTTGATTCTTGATCAATCACATTAATTCAATATAGAAAGATATGGACAAGCATACTAAGTTCAACCATAGCTATTTGTCGGATGAGTAGGGTCTGCTCTTTCTTCAGGGCATACAGAGGTAGTGCATATATCTCAAGCCATGTTGAGATCATGGCTACCTAATAAGCATGGTGTTATGTTTGAGGAACTTGAGCTTCCCCAACTCAAAATAAAGAAACCAATCTATATACTATTAGTTCACGTTTGTAGGTCTTGAATCTTTGTGAAATCAAAAGTCTGTACAAAAGGATTTTTTTTCTGTATGAATATCATTGAAAGGTTCTAACAGTCCCAAGTAAATATTTCACAATCTGAAGTGATCAGATGATTTGGATATTCCGATGGCCAACATGTACAGAAAACAAGCTACACTTTGGCAAAAATCAGACACTAACTGTAGCATCATTAATAATATAGGGGATTGTTTGGACTAGAAGAAATTTTTGGTCATTTTGATTGTCTTCAATTGAGGGATTTCATTGAGAAGATGCATGTTGCTATGTGGGGGAAGCTTGTAATATATGTGTCATAGGAGTTCCACTCAGTACACAATGGGTTACCCTATTTTTTATGCTTAGCTTTGAATTAATTCAGTCTTTGGGGTGTTTTATATCTGCCTTGAGGATGGTGAAGCAAGCTAGTGCACCGTCAAGGCTTTGTCCTAGCTTCCTCCCTACAATGAATGTATACAAATTCGCAATAGTGCCTCAACTGGAGACGACCCGAGGCATGCAAGCATGTATCCTGATTCCTCCTAGAGATCTAGGTCCTTTTTTGTATGCATGTGCCTAACTGAACTTAGACTTGGCTACCATTAGAAAATTACTTAATAAACTGAAACTATGTTGCTAGGCTTCTGCGGTGCATGTTGCTAGGCTTCTGCGGTGCATGTTTTGGAGAAGCTGAGGGTTAAGATACAAAGAAGAGTAGCCGATCTCACCTAACCAAGACTGAGATCGCCTACTCTTCTTCACATCACACCATCCTGATGATGAGTCCTGTTGTGGACCCGAAATGTTGATAATTAAAAATGATATCTGCGGCTATTCCGAATACTGATATTAAAAACATGCACCGCAGAAGCCTAGCAACAGAGATTATATCCCTATACGGAAGGGATAT